>ONZK01006127.1:711-13360 GCA_900322385.1 Pharnaceum exiguum
TAGCCATAGTAAGGCAAATAATATCAAAAAGGGTTTTCCAATTGTTTTCCTAGTAGTATATTATACTTAAATAAAATTGGTGGCGACCCTAAACATCAGCATTCAAATCTACCCACGCGGGTGGACAACTGGGTTTACCTAGAACCGAACGGGGATTACCGATCCCCCATTAGGCGACGGGGCCCGGGCGTCTACACATTATAATAGAGGTAATGCTTCTCCTAAATGCTTAATGAAATTAGATATTAGGAAAGTTTATGACACTATTTATTGGAAGTTTGTGGAAGAAATTTTGTGTGGTTTTGGTGCCCCTAGGTTATTTATAAGTTGGGTGCTTAAATGTGTTAAAACTGTAAGATTTACGGTAAATGTGAATGTGGAATACAAAGAGCTAGTGTTTCAAGGGTGAAAGAGGGCTTATGCAAGGGGGGATCCATCGTCATCTTTGCTCTTTGTTATGGTTATGTAGTAAATACAATTAGTCAACCTATGTTTTGCCGATGATCATCTTTTTAGTGCAGCTCATCTGTCTTTGTGAGTTTGATTCTGACTTGTTTGAAATAATTTGCTGATGTGAGTGGACGACTACAAGCAAATGTATCCAAGTCACAAGTATTTATTGTTGGAGTAAGTGAGAATACTATATAGATCACTAGTTTTGAAAAAGGGGTCTTTCCAATAAAAAAACTTAGGAGTTCCTATGCTCCGTAAAAGTTGGTCAAAGATTGTATATCAATGGCTACTTGAAAAGATTATAGGGAGACTTCATTGCTGGGAAAATTGATATTTGTCATATGCAGGATGATACTTACTCAATCAATGCTAGGTAGAGATAGAATGTAGAAACTTCATGTGGGGGCATAGTCCAGGAAAAAAAGAAATCTTATTTCATAGGAGGATTTATGTCATGAGAAAAGATGAGGATGATTGAAATTTAAGAACTTCTATAACTGGAATGTTGCGTTGGTTAGGAAGCACATTTGGATTGTTTCTGAAAAGAAGGATACGTTGTGGGTTAAATGGATTAACTCCATTTATTTAAAAGGAGCTGATTTCTGATTATACAACCCATCTCATCATGCATCATGGTATTGGAAGAAATTTAACAGATACAAGAGAAAGTGATATAGGTATGTAGGGATGAAAAAAATGACATCAAAAGAGCATACAATACTATGAGAGCTACCAATCTAAGAATGAGAAATGTAAGTGTAATATGGGATCATCTCAGTATTCCAAATCATTCTTTCATTTTTTTGGTTGGCGTAATTGAATAGATTGAAGATCAGGGACATATTGGTTAAGTTTGGACTAGCGATGAGTCATGTCTGCTATGCAAGGCTAGTAGAGAAACTGTGGATAATGTCTTTTTCGAGTGTTCCTTTTCGTCTAAATACTGGTTTTTATCGATGATGACTATGTGCTGGAAAGCAGTGAGTTCAAACTTAGTAGAAGTATGCGGGAAGGTGAGAGGAGATTTACTGATGAAGAAAAAAAAAGAAAAATTGTGTTGATGGTAATGTATTTTATTTGGAGTGATAGAAATAGTAGTCTTTGTGGAAAAATTGAGAGTAGCATCGATTCTATATTGCAACAAATTAGACTATTGTAAATAGTGAGTTAGATGGAAATATGGAAATGATAGCTTACTATAGTAAGATTTTATAAACTGGGGTATACCATATATTAGTCTTGTAAATATTTCACAATTTTGTGATGAATGAAAAATAGTGACGATCTTTTGATCAAGAACAAAACAAACTAGATCGCTTTTGCATGATTAATGTAAATTGTAATTTTTATAGTTGATCTGCCTCTAATAACATCATCATAATTAAAATCGAGGAAGTGGCAAATAAGATCCTTACATTTAAGAAAATGGGCAATTACACTCCTTACGTTTTCATTGTTGCAAATAACCTCCACAAGTTATCACGTATGTGCAATTTGACTCCCTTCTATTAAATTGCAATTTTTTTGGACATTATCAATTTAAAAAATTACCAAAAATATTAAAACTTCTAAATACCTTAGATTTCAACCTCGAACCATTTCCCCCACTACTCCTCTCTCTCTCATCCCCTTTATCCCCACTTGAAACATAGTGACAAGCTCTCTAAATCAAATCATCAAACATATGGTGAGCATTCTCAAGATTAAGCAGTTTCAAAGTAGAAGAATAAATTCGAATTTACAATAATTAAAAGCTGAGGCACGCTACTAAACTCGGCTTGGTCCTGGAAGTGAGAAACGTGTTGAGACACTAGCGACCTTGATCTACGCCTACATATCATGCGCCCCCAGCACTCTTCACGTCTGCCATTCTGTTTTGTTTTGATAACTTGAATTGAGTGACCACGGTGAGGGGATGAGATGGGAGAGATTGGGGTGGTTGTTGGTGTTGATGGTTGTGGTGTTGTTAGTGCTGTTGTTCATTGTTAGTGGCGATGACTACTACCTCTGCTTTCTGGTGGGAAGTTGCGTTATGGTGGGGAGAGAAAGAGAGTGAGATTTTGTCAACGGAAATCATGCCCTTTGTATATGTATGTATTTGGTATAGGGGAAGTGTATGTTTGTATTTGGTATTTAGAGTTTTAATATTTTTGGTAATTTTTTAAATTGATATTGTACAAAACATTTTGCAATTTAACAGAAGGGCTGTCAAATTGCAAATCCTTGATAACTTGTCGGTTATTTGCAACAATGAAAACGTAAGGATTATAATTGCACATTTTATTAAATGTAAGGAATCTATTTGCCACTTCCAGACATTAAAGGGAATTGACTTTTCAAAATTCCCTAAGCAGCTGAGCTCCTACTCTGGAAGCTCCATCTGTGAGATTGATGCTGCTCAACTGCTCAAGCTCAACTCAAGTGATCACTTTATGCTTAATTTTATATAATAAAAATAAAAAACAAAAGAAAAAGAAAAAATTTGCGTATCCGCAAGTCCGAATCTCTAGTAAAACTCCAATCACAAAGATAGTGGAGCTGAGCATATATTATTACTCAAAAAATAAAGGAAAATAACAATAAAAGAAAAACCCAAGAAACAAAAGAGTAAGCTTGATCTCATCTTTTCCCCCTTTGCCCATCTACCACCTTCCCAATCATTTTCCAGTTCACCACCACAACCACAATCTCCAAATTCACTCCCAAACACATAAACAAAGATAGCCCTTCATTTTCTTTCAACACCACAATGAACATCATTGAGATGCAGAGGCAGTATCTTGACTACGCTGCTTCACTTTTCCGCGATGTGAGTTCCTTTCCCTCTTTTCAACTGATGATCTTTTTGTTTTAAAAAATATATTCCTTTTGGTTATTTTGTTCTTTTTGGTTTTTGAAGGGATATTTGGACAGCCAGTTCACACAGCTACAACAGCTGCAAGATGAGAGTAACCCTGACTTTGTAGTTGAAGTTGTCAATCTCTTCTTTGATGACTCTGAGAGACTTCTTCGTGATCTCTCTTGTGCTTTGTAAGTTTTGATTACTTAATTACCCTTTTTTTTTCGTTTGTGCTTGCAAGAACTAGTTCGATCTTCTAGATTATAGCCAACTGAACTGGACTAGAATATGTGGAAGTATAGATTTTATGTTTTGTTCAACATGTGATATTTCATCAAGCTTTCAGAATCATGACAAACAGCTTTGTCTACTTTGTTTTTCATCCAATTCTTAGGTACACCGAGTTGTTTTTTTTATAAAGCATTATACCATATTTCATTAGTAAGTACCTTTATTTTTAGTCATAATTCCACCCGGTGTACGTGTGCACCCGGTGTACCAAAGACTTGCTGAGGTTCTGCTGTTATGATTTACTTTTGTTCTAGATAAAAGACTTTATTAGAGGATTAAGGTGCTCATGTGTATGGTGTGTGCTTGGGTGCGGGTGTGTTTGTTTGTAGTGTGTGCGTGTGCGTGTGTGTTTGGAGTGTGTGCTTGAATGTGTTTGTTTGCGGTGTGTGCGTTCATTTTGTTCGTGTTTGCTGTGTGTATAGGTGTGTGTGTTTTCTTACTTCAAAAACCGTTTTGGTCCGTGTTAGCCGACCTAATCAGTTTTGATATTAATGTTGCTGATGCTGTACACTCTAGGTGTTGGACCCTTTAGCTATCTAGTTCATGAATGAAATAGAGCTACTGGCTTGGAAGTAAAAGGTCAGAATTAGTTATTGTTGTTGAGTAAATCTGCAGGTGGCTTTCAAATAAGCTAGCTTATCTGAAGATGGATATTTTGTTGTGGTGGTGGTGGTGCACTTGAGTGGAAAAGAAACTTGGTATATTACTCGAATTCAGGTCTAATATTGTCAAAAGTGCTCCAGTGCAGACCTGCATAGAGTGGTAGTTAACTGTGTATATAACCTTGCTTCAGAGAAACCTTATAAACAATCCAATGTTTAAATTGCTCTCTCAAATGGAAGTATCTGGCCTTACCTGGGTTTTTGCCTCAGTTACAACTTGCGGCAAGTGTCATTGTGGGTTTTTCTCTTTGGGATGTACCGTTTGTTCGATCAATTCTACTTTTGAGTTCATATTTGACAAAGTTCACTTATTCTGATTTTCCGTAATTGTTGGAAATGTGAGGAGCTAGTTAGTAAACTGTCCGTTGTTTGACCATTGCTGACAGTAATGTTTTTTTTTCTTCTTTCTGACAGGGATCAGCCTGTCGTTGATTTCAAAACAGTAGATGCTCATGTTCACCAACTTAAAGGCAGCAGTTCCAGGTATAAACCTGCTTAAAGGTTTGTCTGGTTGTCTGGTTCTAGTTTAGCACTACAGCTTTTGAGGTTCCCTTTTAAATGTGTGGGGCGGTTCTCAAAGATTACTGACTTCCAAATTTCATTTATGAGCAGCATAGGTGCTCAGGGGATTAAGAATGCCTGTGTTAAATTCCGAAGTTTCTGTGAGGAGCAAAATGCTGATGGGTAAGTCCCAATTAAACCTTATTAGATATTGCTGTGCACAAAGTGCTGATGGTCAAACTTTGGACAGTTAGGGGGTGTTTGGTTCATGAAAAACTCTACTAATGTAAATGGTAATGGTTACCATGGTAATGGTTACCATTACCCTTACATTTTGTTTGGTTTGGCATTTTTTGGATTTGTTACCATTACACCCGAAACAATTCGCCCCTCATTTGTTACCACAAGGGAACCCATGGTAACACTTACCTAACTTGAACCAAACATAATTCATTGGGAACCATTACCATTACCATTACTCCCCTCCATTTGCGTTATATGGTTATGAACCAAACACCTCCTTAGTAGTCTTTGGGATAGACTTCCCAAACGCAAGCCTTGGGATAGATAGAAAACTATACAAATAACCACTGATGAATTATCAAATGTGCATGCAGTTCCCGAGCTTGCTTACAACAAGTGAATGAGGCGTACTATCTTGTCAAAAACAAGCTTCAGTGGCTATTTGAGGTACGTTCTTGCTCCTTACTTTACCTCAAAAAAGTTGTTATCTGTTATTCTTGGTTACAATTTTGGTCTAGGGGTAGCTGGTGATTAGAAAAGTTTCTGGCTGATTAGGTAGGGGGTCTGTATATTCCCTCCTTAATCTCTTAATCGTTCAGTATCAAGAATCCACATCATAAAGGACCTCACTGTATGGATTATTGGATTACAATTTCGTACAAAAATGAAGATATGATTTTCCTTGTAAATGATCATTGTCTTCCTTGTTTGCTTTTGATCTGTTCATTGACTCTTTAAATGGAATTCGGGCTTCTTGGTTTTCTCAGATGGAGAAGCAGATTGTCAAGTCTGGTGGATCAGTCCCTTTGATGGAATGATTAAATTATCTATGTATTAACTGAAGAGGTAACTATGCCGCAGCTTGAAGTGTTTACTAACCTATGAAAAGCTAGTTTTCTGTGAATGTGTGAGAAAAAAGTGGCTGTAATGGATTAGGGGTTTCCTTTGTGATGACAATCTCAGGTTATGAAGACTTCCATTCAGTTATGATCTGTTCTTGAAAACGTGTTCAATCATAAGTTCTGTATGGTTGACAAGTATATGTATTTATAAAATGTTTATGGTTCTAGTAGCTAGTGATCAACATTAGCTTCACTGCTTAAGATTTCAGCTTTGGCCCCGTCTGTCAACGGTTTCGTTTTGGCAATCAATGCTCATCTTCTTCCTGTTTGAATATTTGATTAGCGGATAACCAAACTGAATGTTAACCAAGGGCTTAGTTGACAGCTTGACATGTTTAAGATGATTTTTTTTCTCTTTATCTGGAAAAGGATAGGATGATAAACACTACGTACAATTTTAGTCACAAAACAATGTATATTTATGTCATCACAGGAAAATATTCAACCAGAACAACGATGTTAAAGGTTCTTCTTCCCCTTTTTTTCTTGCGTGGTGTACACCATTTCAAGAAACTACAAACATATTTTTAGAAAAGAATAAAAAATTTAAGAAAAAACCCATCCTCTTTATCTTTTTTTTTGAAGGTAAGAAAAGAGGTAAGATTAGAAGGTCCTCCTCTCGAGGAATTCTCCCAATCGGTCCGCTAAAAGAATAGACTCAAACTCCGCTGACCATGATGTGACCCAAAAAACTTCATCTCTTGTGCGTTGTCCCAGCCTTGCCATCCAATCAGCTGCTCTATTAGCTTTCCGATAGGCGTGCTTCACCTGGAAAGATTCCAGGGTCTTGAGCAGATGTTGTACATCTTCAATTAACCCTTTAATCGTCCACGGGGTGTTAATACTGTTGTTTACAGCTTGAATAACCACCAAGTTGTCCCCTTCAATCTCTATTCTTTTGTAACCCAAAGAGCATGCTTTGTAGAGACCATCACGTAGCGCCTGTGCTTCAGCTACTAGAATCGATGCTTGACCAATGTGTTTTGCCCCAGTTGCGATGAGATTCCCACTTTCATGACGGATTACATATCCTAAGGAGGCTTCGCTATCTCGTCAGGAGCCATCAAAATTGAGTTTGATCGTGTTATGGCTTGGAGGGATCCAACGGATGTACCTGTAAGAAGGAGAAAGAGAAGGGTTAGTAGAAACTGTAGTCCTGAATTTTCTGTCAAGTGACTCTCGATATTTCCATTCATAAAAGGCTCGTCTCGCCTTAGAGAAGATTTTATCTACCCGAAAGGGAATTCGTTCAAAAACATGGTTGTTTCGTCCATGCCATATGCTTCAAAAGAGATAAACACATCTTTTAAACTCATCAGAATGGATTGATTCTGTGTCTCGTAACAATTTAAGCCATGAAAAATATCCGAGGACGGAATGGATGTGGTAATCCATCGTCTATCCAAGGCAAGCTGCCATACTTCACATGTAGCAGGGCAGAAGGCAAAAAGATGGGAGAGATCTTCTCCAACCACATTACAATTACTACAAGGCTCATATGGAATTATCTTTCTATGATGTAAATATTCCTTTGTAGGTAAGGATCTATGAAAGAATTGCCACAGGAAGACTGTAATTTGTGGATTAACGTCTAGGACAACAAAATCATTGATCTTGACTGACATCACAAGCTATGCTTATCTTTGTATCATTATCTTGACGAACCTTCTATCCACATTCTCGCCTGCTCAGAGAAGCTTCCTAACACTGCAGTTTGTTTCTCATCACCAAGCCTATTAGCAAACAAATCGTAATATGCCATACGATCCACGCTTTCCAATATTTTGTTTGGTGTACCATGCTTTTTATCAAGTATCAATTGTCCATCTGTTGCTTCATCTCCTGCCGCGATAACTCTGATGGGCTTCACATCTATGAATGAATTTAGTTCTGATTGGCGATTAGCCAAAAATACAGCGCCAAGGATCTCTCCCAAAAATGTGTCCTGCACAATGATATATTGATTGGACTGTTAAAACTCTCTTATGTACCCTAAATAATGGAGAAGCGGAGAGCTGTGCAGAAAGCCCAGAGTCAGCGCTAGTTCCCTTGATTGTTTATGCAAACCAATCCTATTGTATTGGTATTAAAGGAATGTGGTCAACTTACTACACACGAGAGTTAGACCTAAGCTCCTCTTTGGAACTGTAACAGATCAACTATCAGTGGGTTGCTTGAAAGGGTAGCACCCCATGAGGCCATGACATACAAAGTTGCAGGACGCCCTACATGGAAAGCTTTTCCTCCATCAGTGACAATTGGGTCTATCTAGGTCATCTATGGGGTACCCAAAAAGGGACCCCTGAGGCGTTCACAGTCTGTTACTCATGGCAAATCAGAGTGGGATCTCTGGATGTTTAAAGGGATTAAAAAACTGCAAGAGAAAATTTACCATATGTTGATATCTCAAATGTTTTTTTCTGAGATCTTGTAATCTTGTTACCAGGCGTTGAGCAAACAGTACTTCAGGTGTCTGCTTCGTCTGGTTCAGACTTTCTAAAATTGAAGCGTGTGAGCTAACCATCTTCTGCGCACCCAACGGGATGAGGGTGATGTCGATTCTTGACTCCAATACGGTCTTAGCTGCCAGGGGGTCTAAGAACATATTGAACTCAGCAAATTTATTCAATGGCACTGTGAAAAGGTTTCCTTTATTTGCAGGTTTGTAGTTAATGTTTCCTCCCACCACAATTACCTCCTGAAATTAAATTTACAATAGAAAAGTATATTAATTATCTGAGAACAACAAAGATTTAGCCAATCTATAATAAGAATAGAAAGTTTCAAACCTTTATGAAAGACATGACATCCTTGTCTGAAGTTAGTATATTAGCCAATGTAGTTAGAGGTCCGTTGGTTAAAACTGTCAGCTTTGTTCCTTGGCTAACTGTCTTCTTGACATTATTCCACACCTCCAATGCTAAAGGTTGCCGCAGTTCAGGATGATCAGTGTCACGAGGAGCTCCAAACTTTACAGAGTTTTCAGCTGAGTACCTGGTAATTTTAAATAAGATAAAATTATGCCGTGTGCTGATATGAACATCGAAGTTGTCTACATATCGACCTGGCAGGTACTGTATTGTACAATAACAAACTATCAGATTAGTCTTTCAACTCTGCACAAGGTTTCTCAGTAATGGGCATTGTATACCTCCTTGGGCTACGTGGCAATTCTCGAGCAAGGCCATAGAGGGTATCAGAGTCTAGGAATCCGCCACTTCCCTGAGGTATGGCCTTAGTATACTTGCAGTCGCCGACAGCAGAGAAGAGGGGATCAGACTGGTTCGTTGCAAACAGATCTCCCAGGCCGACTGGAATGTCATCTCGACCCATCATATGCAACAAATCGTACACTATATCTATGGTTGCAGCACTTGCCCAACCAGTCGGTGTCACTAATACGGCCTGGAGAAGGGTTTTCAAGAAATTAGCTAGAACTTGTTATAGGCGTTATCAAGAATAAATTAGAACTTGAATGACTGAATCTGCCAAATTGCTTATAGGTACTTATTTACAAATGGCAATTAGGTTCCCTTAGTGGAGAATGCGAAGTAGAAAGCTATAAAAACCTTGAGGTCAAGCACGTCAACTGGTACTTTCAGGAGATAGAAGAGAGCAAGGAAGTCTCCTGCACTCATATCCATGTCAAAGATGATAGGTTTCCCTAGCCTTTCTGTGTTCAAAAGTGGTTTATATAGCTCTTCATAGTAGTGGGGAAATTGAGTGGTGAAGTTGAATCTTGCAGATTGATGTGGACGATTTAAGACCTGTATGATGACGAAATCATATTGTTTTATTAAACATGAGTGTACGTATGAAAATTAAAGTTTTGAGGGACTGTAATACTGAAAGAAATTTACTTCTTTCAGGAACTTACATCTAAGAAGCTAACAAAAAATTCTCTGTCAAGAAGACTATTACGATCCTTATTAGGCTTGGCCTTAGTAGCTACCAGGACACGCATCCCTTCTGGACCATCTGTCATCTCTGTATAGCCATCCTGTAGGGTTGAGTCGACGTAATTTAGGCAACATAATTCCAGAGTAAGCTTAATTACAAGGGTATACTAACATATTCATCAAATGAGAAAGTGCAGAGAAAATGACAGAAATTGTCACTTCGGATATGAGACATATATTCTTACTGGAAAAAATTGAATAGACAAACCTTGCATTTGCCTTTTCCATTCCTAGCCCGGCAAAATGGATCACGAAGTGACTTCTGAACATGACCACTGTGCACTCCCCCTTTCTGTAGGTGAAACCTGGGAACCTTCCGCCCGTCAAAGAAAGGATTTGAACCATTTGATAAACCATAAGGCTTATTAGAAGTGACAACAGTTAATTTCATGTACTCCATTTCAGCGAATTCATTTTCGCCACTTGGATTATGTGATGAGTTACTCATGATTGAGACTGCTACTCCAACCATAAAAGAGTCCCACATAAAATAGCTCTGTAAGACATTAAACTAAGTCAGAGAATGGAAAAGAGAAACAGAATAAAAAAAAAATATTTACTGCAGACAAAGCAGTTTGATATGCCTCAGGCCCTCAGCTTGATTTGAGTGATATCTGGTGGCGCTTACTCATTTTTTAGTTTTCAAATAGAAACACAAAAACAGAAACAACTGTAGTCATTGACATATCTAGTGACTTACAGAGTAAAATGTGTCACTGAACCAAGTATCACGGGCCAATTTCAAGGACTCGAAAATATACTGAGCTTCTAAAGTCTTCTGGTTCTTTTCCAATGTATCAAAGAACTCTTTTGTTATAGGAATTGTGTTTGTTGCATCTAGTGGAACAAGTGTGATGGGAATACCTGAATGAATCACCTGTCATGACGAGAGACATTTTATATAGCAATATTTGCAACTTGATGTTCTTGCAAAAAGACTATCAAAAATCAAAAAGAGAAACAGGGCTACGAAAGAAGAACAAACCTAGGAAGTTTCTATACCTGATAAGCAGCGAAAGGGTCTGCAAACATATTGAACTCTGCAAATGGATTACTAGTGTAATCAGTGAACAAATTACCAGGGTTGCCACATTGCTCAGGCACACAGGAAGTGTCATTTCTTGGACAGCATCCAGTGGGATTATTTGACCTCACACCACCACCCATGATGTACACATGCTCCACATTTTTCTTTAAGTGAGGATACCTCATTAGAAAAAGTGCAAAATTTGTATGTGCACCAATAAGAAATACAGTTGTTGGGCCT
This sequence comes from Pharnaceum exiguum, assembly GCA_900322385.1. Lineage (NCBI taxonomy): Eukaryota > Viridiplantae > Streptophyta > Magnoliopsida > Caryophyllales > Molluginaceae > Pharnaceum > Pharnaceum exiguum. Next base: position 11,829 of record ONZK01006127.1, read on the forward strand.
TTAGAAATTACATCCTTCATCACTTGCTGAGCTGTGGGTTGATGAAGAGGTACGTAACTTCTCTTTCCCTGCATAAAGTCCAACATTTTCCTAAGGTTTCTTTCCATAATTCTGTTGAATCTAGGTGGTCAGTTTAACTTTATCTAAAGATACCTGAGGAAGGTATGCTCTTCGAAGGCCATAGTTAGTGTCGATATCTAGTCTTCCCCCTGTACCAAGGGGTATGGCTTGCCTATATCTGCAGTACCCTGCTGTAGACATGCCCTGCAGGTTCATCAAGTATAATTGTTATGCAGAGTCATGCAGTGAAAACTGCAGGGTAACAACCAGAAAAGATAGTGTGAGAGGAAACGTAATTTCAGACAAATTAGTGATGAACCTGCTCAATGATGGGAAGATAACCACCAACATTAGGATGAATAGTTCCGTCTTCTGATATACCTCCTTCCCCTCCTACTCCAACAGCGATGTCGTCACGGCCCATCATGAAGAGCAAATCGTACATTTGATGGACAGCATGCCCAGCGTTGGTCCATGCGTTCGTGTTGATCGTCACACCCTATAGTTGTCAGTCAGCAGTTACTAATTGAACAGGGAATGTCAATGCATTTGTGTTGATTGTCACACGGTCATACGCTATATAACTTGGTGCAAATGTTATTAAGCTATCAATGATTTCTGTATAGCGTTAGCAAATAATGAGTTTCTTTTACCAATTTGTCTATATATGATTGTCAAATATTTTGTTTTTTTAGCACTTTATAAAGCTCAGAAGTTTTTTGTATTAGATAAAGTTCGTCATCGACACAGAGTCTTCCATCTCTTTTTTTAATGGAGAAAGTCTACAATTGGTACATGAGTTGGTTTCCCACAAAAGTGTATCGTGTCTCGTGTACCACTTAATATTGATCGTACATCATTTTTTTTGTCTTTTATTTTAGATGTATTAACAAATCACGAACAACCCATATTAAAGTGACACGCGAGATGGTACACCATTTTGGAACACCAAAGTCCCTCTAGATCAATGGTACCGTCTTGAATTGGATATATATATAGAGTTTACTGTTTAGCTCTATCACTAGAGATAGCTTATCTATCATTTTTTTTTTTTTGAAATGTAAGAAATGGGTTACTAGGACTCTAGGAGGGTCTTCTCTAAAAACACACTCCTATCTTATCTATCATATGGATGGTTTTAAATAATGGATATTTAGAATATAAAAGTATCTTTAAGTTGTCAAAGCTCACGTGACAAAATAAATTAAAAAGGTTGTCAAAGTTAGTATACATGATTTGTATGGGGCCATAATAACTAATATTTCTTATTTTTTAAGGGTGCATTAAACTTCTTCTTTTTTTATCCCAAATATTAAGTGAAATTAATTTCTCTTGAGCAATTCTGGAATAGAATCTAACTAGATTTAATCCCGTGCGATGCACGGGTCTCCATCAAATTGTATATTTTGAAGGATCTTCATTTCAATTGTATATTCTATTAAATTGGCTAAAAATAGTAATTTTTTTCCGTA
>ONZK01006131.1:0-13340 GCA_900322385.1 Pharnaceum exiguum
CCACGTCACCATTTTTAACAGTCAAACATCCAACTTAACGGTCAGGTCACTAAAACGCTAACGGAACCAAACCTCAGGTCACCAAAATGACAATATCGAAACCTCGGGACACCAATTTATAATTAGCCCAAACCTCAGGGCACCTAAATGGAAAATATCCATCAAAAAATAATGTGATCCTTTATTTGATTCATAGCCTTTTGCTATCACCAACCAAAAAAGAACGTTACAGTACATTGCTTATAGCCGTATATTGGAATACCATATACTGTAGTATACACTACTATATACAGTTCCATAATAAACCAACACATTATCTGTTTACCACACCAACTGAACTTGCTCTCCTACTCTCCTGGTTCTCTAAGCAACCTAAACACATACATACATACATAGACAAAAATAAAAAGAAAAAAACACACTAAAACGAAGAAATCATACTCTATGGCAACTTCAAATACCTCTAGTTTCAGTTAATTCCCGCCAAAACCCACCTAACCCATCATCGTCACATTTACCTCCCAACGGTAACATCGACCTTTACTTAGCAAACCAAAAACTCCTTTCTCTCACTGAAAAATGCTCAAATTTAACCCAAATAAAACAAGTCCACGCACAAATGCTCAAAACAGGCCTCATTCACGACCCTCTCACAGCTAGCAAGCTTCTCTCTGCACTCACAATGTCACCTGTCTCTGATCTTGGGTACGCCCAGAAACTGTTCGACCAATTGCCCCAACCAAAATTTGTGCTCTTGGAACACAATCATTAGTGGGGGTATGCCTCAAGTGATGATGATGACCCTTTTAAGGGGTTGTTAGTCTTTCTTCGTATGATTCATGAGTGCCCAGAATTGCCCAACAAGTTTACCTTCCCTGTTGTGATTAAGTCAGGGGGTATGGTTTGGATATGTATGTTGTTAATTCTCTTATAGGGTTTTATGCTGCAAAGTGTGGGAGTAATGAAGAGGCTCGTCGTGTTTTCGATACCATGCCTCATAGAGGTATTTCGGCTTGGAACGCCTTGATGGATGCTTATGAGAAAAATGGCATGGCAAAGGAGGCCTTAAGTCTTTTCCATGACATTTTGGCTAGTGGGAAATCAGAACCTAATGATGTTAGTTTTGCTTGTGCCTTGATGGCCTGTGGTCAGTTGGGTGCAACAGACATTGGGATATTGATCCATGTTCACTTAGAGGAGCAAGGCATAGAATTAAAACCACATCTATGTTCTTCACTTATAAGCATGTACTCGAAATGCGGAGATCTTGACAGGCCAACCGAAGTGTTTGAATCATCTGAGGGGACAAAGCATGTGTGTGTATGGAGTGCCATGATAGCTGGTATGGCTATGCATGGTCGTGGTATGGCTGCAATAGATATTTTCTCACAGATGGAGGAGGCTGGCATCAAACCCAATGCAGACAGTTTCATTAATGTACTAACAGCTTGCAGATATAGTGGATTACTGGAGGAGGGCAGGTATTTGTTCGAGCAAATGCAGCCATCGTATGGAGTAGGACCTCAACCAGAACATTATTCTTGTATGATTGACATCCTTGGTCATGCCGGTCTTTTGGAAGAAGCCAAAGACTTGATGAAAAAGATGTCTGAAATATAGTGTTGAGAGATCGCTATCGATTTCATCATTCCAAAGGAGGACACTGTTGTTGCATGGATTACGGGTGAAGTATGACTTAGGGAGGATAACATTTCTCAGATGTCCATAGCTTCTCAGGCTAGAGTATCTGCCTAGCTGTTGGCGCCTGATGACCGAAGTCTGTTAAGATGTACTACTAATCCCATCAAGTGATCAACTGTATCCAAATTAGGTACAGAAGATAAGAGATCAGAGCTGCTAAAAGATGTGGTCAAAAGAAGTTCAGATCAATCAATTTGATTGCATCATGTATTGTACATTCTAAACCTTCTTCTTTTTTTTATATATTAATGTGGAGTCAATAGCACCGTTGAACAGATCTATTCGTGTTTGATAGTACTACCATAGTTTGTATCCTCAATGCAAAAAAATTAAAAAACTAGCGTCTTTCACTGAGTTTGTATGATGTACTTGTGTTACTCTAAATGTTCTTTGTAGGTATCAGAGGAACAATCTTTTCTGCAGCTCTAGTGGCGTAATCCAGCTTCAAAAATCTTCTCTCTTATTTTGATGAGCTTTGATGTTGCTTCATCCATTGCCATTCTGTTCTTTGGATTTTCCTCCGAGCATAAGAGTGCTACTTGTAATACAGAAATCAAGTACTCAGTTTGTTTTTCAGGGTCCACTTCTAGTGTGTCTTCGTTCGACAGAAGTGATTTGTCAACAATTTCCAACACCTGCATTGGTAAGGCCATTTTGATGAAGTTGTGCAGGTTGTTACCTTGACATTGTTCACAGGTAGGCCGCTTCCCAGTGAATATTTCCAAAAGCAAGATACCAAAACTGTACATATCACCATTAGCTGACACACTAGCACCCATGCCATACTCTGCAAAGTAAAAGAGAGACTTAAAAAAAATATACCGACTGTAAGTGTACATATTATGTGAATAGAATTGAACATCTCCATGCATGCTTATGACTTGATGCACATTCCATGATACTAAGCTTATGAAAAAAGTACACAAGGAATCAGTTGTTTGTTTACCTGGCGCAGTGTATCCTATTGTTCCTTTAATTCCAGCAGAGCTGAGTTGGCTTATTGTTTTGTCATCAGCTGCTGTTGAGAGGATCCTAGCCAAACCGAAGTCACTGACATGAGCAGTCAAGTTATCGTCGAGGAGAATGTTGCTTGGCTTTAGGTCACAGTGGACAACTGGTGTCTCACAATCATTATGAAGATAACACATTGCAGAAGCCACATCTGTTGCAATGTTGATTCTCTGGAGAAAGTACAAATGTGCTCTGTTTTGTCCAGATACTGGATGCAACCAAGTATCCAAGCTTCCATTTGGCATAAACTGATAGACAATGGCCTTGAATTCATTTCCTTGAAAATCTAGACTCGAACATGCAGTTAGAACCTTTACCAGGTTCCTGTGCCTTACCCTCCCCAGAGCATCACACTCAGCTATGAAGCTCTTTGATGCTCCATGCTGTTGAAGATTGAGTACCTTGACGGCTACAGTTGTTTCGTTGGGCCCAAGTATACCTTTATACACAGTGCCAAAGGTGCCTGAACCGATGAAGTTGTCTTCAGAAAAGCCTGTGGTAGCATTGAAGAGTTCCTGATAAGATACCTTTGGGAAGAAGAACAGGGATGAAGGTTCTGAAAGTACATCCTTTCGTTTCCTCCTAGTGCAGTAGAGCACTGATAAAAGCAGTATACAACCTGCAATTACAGCAAATATCCCCGGTAATACATACTTGAGGGCATGGTGCTTTTTGCTTTTTTCTGGCTTTGTGGCAGGACATGGCACCAGATGTAATTTCTGGATCCCTCCACAGAGCCCAGTGTTTCCATTGATATCGAATGCGCTTGTATTAAGGAATATTCCTCCTAAAGGTACCAGACCGTCGAAGCCATTGAAAGACAAATTTAAGCTCTGCAAGGTAGGCATGTTTATCATGTATGAAGGTATTTGGCCTGATAAATTGTTGTGGGAAAAATCTATGTGCAGTAGACCCTTCAAATCCTTAAGGTGCGGAATGCTTCCTGAAAAGCCATTCTTTTGCATATGGAGCTCTTCTAAACTTAAGCAATGCCTAAGTGTGTTTGGGATAGTACCTGAGAACCTGTTGTTTGAAACGTCCATAGTTGTAAGTGATGTCCACATTCCAATATCTGGTGGCAATTGGCCACTTAAATGGTTGGTGGACATGTTTATGTAATATATGGTAGATTCTCCAAACAGTTCCCTTGAGACTGTGCTGCCAAATCTATTCACAGATATGCCAACAATCTGCAAACTACTGCAGTTTCTGATACTTGATGGTATTTCCCCTTCCAGGCTGTTGTCATTTAAAAAGAGTGACAAAATTCCGGAAATGTTACCAATGGATGACGGAAGCTGCCCTGTCAGATTGTTAGAAGCCAAGGACAAAATTTGCAGGTTAGAAATCTGTCCAATACTGACTGGGATGCTGCCTGTCAAGAAGTTCGCTTCTGCACTGAACACGTTCAGATTAGAAAGCTTTGAGATTCCTTCAGGGATTTTTCCCTGTATGTAGTTAAATCCAAAGCTTAGCCATGTCAGTTGGGTTGACAGGTTGGTTATCGAACTAGGCAAATCGCTCTGAAATGTGTTGCTTTCAAAGGAAAGCAGATCTAGGTAGCTACAGTTATTCAAGGAGGTGATAAAATTTAGATCTTCACCAGCAGTTCCACCGAGCATATTTTCTTCAAGGTTGATATATGTTAGATCTTGCAAATTACCGAGGCTCAAGGGCACATCACCTGAGAAACTGTTTGTACTGAGGTCAATGAATGTCAAGCTTGAAGCATTTGTAAGCGACGCTGGAATACTCCCAGAAAAATTATTTGTAGATAAAAGAAGTGTCTGGAGTTCCGGAAGAATAAGGCCTATATCTGGCCTTAGACTACCCGAGAACCTGTTGAAAGCCAAGGATAATGCTTGGAGGGAGGATAGATTATAAACTGATGATGGGAAGGTCCCATGAAACTTATTGGCGGCAATTCCTAGCCCTCGTAGATTGCTAAGCTGTGCGATGGTGCTTGGAAGTTCTCCTTCCAACTGGTTATTGTACAGCAAGAGCTGTTGGAGGGATGAAAGGTTACCAACAGATGAAGGGACTGTCCCAGTGAGATTATTGACATGAAGAGACAAGTTGACGAGCTTGAATAATGATCCGAGTTCAATAGGGATATGCCCATGGAGTTGATTGTGCTCTAAGGCAAGGTTCACAAGGTTTGTACAGTTGAACAAAGTGGAGGGGATACTTCCCTGAAAGGAGTTATAGCTCACGTTCAAGTTTTGAAGTTTGGATAAATGCCCAACTTCTGGTGGTATATGGCCCCTGAAGGAGTTGCTTGCAAGGTTCAAGACCCTAAGAAAAGAGAGATTCCCTATTGCAGGGGAAAGGAAACCACTTAAACTCTGACCTTGGAGATCCAAGCCTACAACTCTCTGGCGGTGTTTCGTACTGCAGATCACTCCAGGCCATTGGCAGAAATGTCGGGAGTCATTCCAAGAACTAAGTACTCCCAAAGATTCCTCATTAGCTCCCCTTTTGAGATCGAGCAATGCTTCTCTGTCAGTAATGTTCCCTTCTAACAATGAGAACATTGAGAAGTTCAAGAACAGCAAAAATATAACTGAGAACTTCCTGCACAAAGTCATCGTAGAGATCAGACTACTTCTTGGGTGTTAAAGTGTTAACGACTAATCAGTTTTTAAGAGGAAGTATGGCTTTAGCTTGTATTGTGTGTGGTTTCAAATAGCTTAGCAACAATTTTAGTACGATGAAGTGGAAGAGACTGACTAGCATGCAGGTGGAAAAGTTTGTTAGAAAAACAAAAAATGGTTGACTAAATGAGCCAGAAAGGTCAAGGAGACAGCTTTTATCACTAGAGTTCCTGTATTTAATAATCACTTCGTTAGGCTTGAGGTTTCTCTATAATTTCCTCGCAAGGACTGTACGGACTACGGATAGAGATGGATAATGGACATACAGCTAATTTACCAACTTTTTTACATGGCTATGATGCGAATGACTAAATGAGTCAACTTCTGTTCAGTTTCCTATTTTCCTGAGGTTCTACTGTATGTTTATTTTTTGGATGGACCTGGTTGCCTTTGCTTCTCTATGCTTGATTTAAATAGCTTCTCAAAGCTACACTGTTTTTGATTGAATTATATGCACCAGTAAAATGTAATGAACCGAATGGAGTATGGTATTCTATATAGCATGTTTTGGGGTTGTGAGTCTTGTGACTTGTGATACCGATTTTTTCTTCTTTAGATCAATTATTACTCTTTGATTCTTCGGCTAATTGTTGTACGTGGAGTGTGGACCTAATTTTGTGGTTTACAGGATCGCGAATTTTCAACATATTCTGCTCCGTACGTGATGAGACTATCATACATTCATACTAGTCCACTTTCTGTGGGAGAAGATATTATCTGTGGAAGTGCTCCATACACCAATTTATATTGCAATCTCTTTATCAACCCATTTCCAAAAAAAAAAAAAAAAATTACTACATGTATACACAGCATGTAGATGAGCTGATAGTAGCACTTTTTCTTTTGGAACAAATAATAGCACATTTTGCAATGACAGAAAGCCACATCATTTTTCACTAATCGACGATATACCGACATCAAAACAAAATGAAAAAGTCACGTACGAAAGTGTGGTGGGATTTTATTACTTGATGGTTGTAGATGGAGGTGTCATTTCACTCATTTGTGGGCTAGATCAAAATTGATACTGATTTTTTGTTCTTTTTCGTTTGGTCATCAGAGAATATTATGTACAACAATTTGATAATTGAACTTTGGAGAAGTTGTTACTTGAACTCATAATAGAATTAGAAGGATTTTCTTAGCTTTGGTAATGGATAGAGAAAAGAACATATATAATCTTCAGATTGAGCCAAATATATTAGTTTCAGGTTCCAATACTTGGGTCGTACGTCTCCTATATGTACCATTTCTTTTTCTTTTTCATGTTTTCTTCTTCCAAGTTATAACCATAAGTGCCCTGAGTAAGTGGGGCAGAAAGGATAGTCAATGAGCAAGTAGCATTGTAGCAAACTAGCATCCAATCTAGTCTCTGTGCTCTTGTTCTTTCCCTACTTAGTAGAATTGCAGTGATGAAGACCTTATCTGATTCATCTTCCAGGATCTTTGCTGCAGATTCTAGCCACTCAAGCAAGCTTAAAACTGTCAGATTATCAGGCCATGTCAGCATGGTACAATGTTATCCCAGCACCAGCTGCTATGCAGCTGTCCTGTCAATGCAAAGCTCATTACCAGCAGCCACCCGTTTGCCTCATTGCCTCCCATTTTCAGAATCAGAGGTATCTCTCTTTCGGAACTGATTACTCTGATCAGAACTTGGACATTCCCCAAGTATTTTATGATGCTCAGTGTATTGTTTTTTCGGATTGTAACAATTATGTTTACCTTCTTGAAATGCTGTTTGACTCGTGTTCAATCCATTTGTGTAGGATGGGTTGATAGCAGAAACTACTGGGACGAGCCGGTCAGATTTTGTAAAGTTCCAGTTGAAGAATGAGTGTCAATTCGGAGATCATATATATGTTCATGGTGGGAGATGAACCTATTTTAGGTTCATGGAACCCCGCAGATGCTGTAGCATTGGAGTGGTCAGAGGGCCACTTGTGGACTTCTGTGTTGGTATGCGTCTGATTGACTGTCTCACAGTGAACAGCCTTGAATCTTTCTTGTGCTTTTTTCTCACTGGAATCATGTACTCACCAATGGTCAGGAATTGCCTGTCGAGAAGATTATCCGCTACAAATTCCTGCTCAAGAAAAGTTCTGGGGAAATCTTATGGCAACCTGGTCCAGACAGGATTTTCCTCCCATGGGAGACTACTAGTATCATTGTAGTTGATGAAGACTGGGAAGATGGGGAAGCACAACTTATAACCGAGGAGAAGCAGATTATTTGTGAAAATGCAGAATGTGCAGGCAAATAATTGGTGGATCCATCCGCCATAAGTCCACCTATATCAGATGACAATGTCACAGCTACTCCAAGTTCTGAAGCAAATTCTCAGGCAGGAGACTCTAGTCAGGAAACTGACACAACCAAACTGTCGCCTACCGTTGAGAATGGTACATTGAACGGAAGAAGTCCAGAGGTGAATAAGCAGAAGAAAGTATCAGTAAGAAAGAGTAACAAGAAAGCAGCATCCGGGGAGGATACCTGCTCAAATGGAGCAGAAATAAAAGGAAGCCTAGTTATTGAAGATGAAGGACCAGTTCTCGTTCCAGGTTTAACTCTGTGGTTGTCAACTTCTGAAGAAAATTAACGTCCAGATGTGATCCCTGAAATTTCAGCTGTACTGACTGCTAACAGAGCTAATGATAATAAAGAAATCCCCTTCCCCAACCAATGTGATCTCTGTGATTTGCGATGTGTATATCTGTGAATTTTGTAATTAGACATCACATAATAATTAACTTAAAGGTCTGGAATTTAGGAAAAAAGAATCCAGTTCTTCTATGATTGATTATGCACTCCAATACTCCATGCAAAACAAAAAAAATATAATTGGAAGATGGAAGGAGAGTAAAATAGTGACGAACTGGCCACACAATACTCCAATACTAACTGCAAAAAGAAAAAAATTGCAACTTACTGACAGCAATACCCAATCTTTTTGGTGAATTAGTGACAAAACTGCACCCAAAAAGAAAAAAACTCCGCATATATAATAACTAAAATAGTAAGGAAATACGAGAAGAAGAAAGAGGTAGCCTCTTAATAACTCTCTAAACATCTTACTGAATCGGAGCCAATCACAACATACATCATAATTCATAACATGCTTACATAGTTACATTAAAAGGGATGTCAACCATGATTGTAATTCTTGCAGAGTAACAGGGACAAGGATAGCCATGATGGCTTAACATTGTACGAAAACTCAATCTACAAAGTGCCCTTAGCAACTGACACTGACATGTGACATCCCATAACCAGCAATGATCATAGTTAATGATCACCACCAATGACAACAGTAGGCTGACCTGATAAGTGATAACCCATAACAACAATGACCAGAGCTGATGATCACCAAAAGGACAGGACACATTAGCAATTGGGTGTGGGCAATCTGTGAGATCGTAATAACCACTTTATCTACGAGATCTGTGATAATCGTCATCGCGTCTACCTCGTCGCAGATCATCATCCTTTCTGTCTTTCTGACGTTGAGGAGAAGAATCCCTCACTTTAGAAGACATCTTCTCCCTTTCCCTGTCTCTGTCCCTATCCTTTCCCCCCTCCCTCTCCCTATCCTTGCCCCCATCCCTCTCCCTATCCTTTCCCCAGTCCCTCTCCCTATCTCTGCCATCTCGATTTTCCCTAGCACTGAATTCTGTTTCATGCCTCCTTGACCTTTTACGCTCATCATAGTCATCTCTGGACTTCAATTCAGACCTAGAAGATCTTCTGTCATGCTTGTCTCTATCTTCTTTCTGTTCTGATCGCTTGCCCCTGTCTGTATGGTCTAGATCCTTGAAAGCAGCTTCCTTTCGTTTCCAGCTTGCGTCTGTGTTATCCTTTCCTCTAGATGCTTTTCCATCGTTTAATGCATCCTGATTACGCTCTGGACCACGATAGCCAGAATTGTCAAGTGCCGACTTCGCCTTTCTATCTTCTTCTGGGCCCCAGCCAGTGTCGGCAGCTCTCTATGGAAAAAAGAGCATATAGTGAATAAAAAGTAATGTATGACAGATCGACAAATACCAAATGCTTTTATAGAGCCAACAGAGATGGCATAACTCAACAGTCAACCAGGGGGGAAATGGCAGGTGAGACTAATTTACACATGACAATAATGAGGAAATACTTCTTAGACCTGGCACAAAGAAGACAAGTAATGCTTCATAGTCGGTCATGGATGACATGACTACCAAGTGAAAATCAACAAACCTCCCAAGATGACAGCACACTCCATCAATAGCAAATTAGTTATGAGCTTATTCCTTTAGCTCAAATCCTCAAATTTAAGAAATTAGAATCTGGTCAATTATATAGGGACTTCATAGAGGACAATTCAAACTTCAAATGTTCTTAGTTCCTTCTACATTCCCCTTTTTTCTATAACACATACATGTCCATAAAAATTCTATTCAACAGTTAAGGTAATGGGAAAACAAACTGGCATAAAGCACAACCTATAATAGTGACAAATAACTAGGGACATGAGTATAAGCTAACACATACTCTTGGAATAGACAACCCAAGGATAATCTTTCCTGGGGCTCGTCAAATATAAAAAAAAAAAGTTGAAGAATCTCACTTAGTTTTACTTGACTTTTCAAGCACCAAAACTATACAGAAAAAATTTCACAGCTTGGGACAAAAAGGAAAGAGGTAAATTGAGGTGGTTCTCCTGGGTAGTCACAGTGAGAAGAAAGCAACTCAAAGCTTTTGTCTCAAGATCCAAAGTGACATGTAAGGAAGGCAACCCTTGGCGAGTTGCAATCAAGACAACTGCTCGTTAAAAATGTTCCCATGCTTCACTTTCAAGTTAGTAAGCATGAGTTCCCTAGAAAGAGAGTAAGAGACAACAAAGCAAAGGAAGATTCACTAGCAAACACACCAGAGCGAAAGGAGGCACAAATTCCTCAAAATAATTGACACGGGAGGGAAGTTCAAATACTAACGGGCATAAAAAAAACACTAAACGTATACAGCTTCTTGTTCTTTTAAAGAGACTAAAACCATACAGCTTTGAAGGGGAGGTAGAAAAAAACTTCCTCAAACAGTAATCCTCCGCAAGAAACAGAGGAAGTTGATTGCAAGACAAGATTGACTAGCAAGCACACCAGAGCAAAGGGAGGCACAAAATCCTTAAAAATGATAAAGGCATGGGAGGGTAAGTTCAAATACTAACGGGCAGAAGAACACTAAATGTATACAACCTTTTCTTTTCTTCTAGAAAAGAAACTTAGAGTATACATCTTCAAAGGGGAGGTAGGAAGAAACTTTCTCAAACATTAATCCTATAAAAGAAAACGAGGAGGTTGACTGCAAGACTTACTGATGATCTAACTCTGATTCTCTGACATAATTTTATATTGTTTTTCTATTAGAGAGAATGAGAGAAACTGTAGCATGGTTACTTACTGTTTGTGCTATGGACAAGATCTATCAGAAATTCACAACAATAAGAAAACAACATAGGCTCAATCACACAATTAGTTGTTAACAGCTAGCAAGGACCAAACACAAACGGAATTTGCACAAGATACACCAACACATAACACACAAACACAAAAAACTAACACACACACCACAAACGCAACCAGATACCAACAAACACACTTGCATACGCGCAAACCCACACAAAGACAAGCCACATGCGCGGCCACCCTAACATTCAAACGAGATCCGTTACTTAGATCAATTCTCTTCACTCCTCTTCTCTCTAACTATGGTCTCCTCCCAGTCAAGTACACTCATACCTCTCACATTCATAACCTCAGCACCCTCATCCGAAGCCTCTCTCTACCCCTGGATACCTCTTTGGGTCTCTTTACTCGCCCAGTCGCCCAACCTTACATCCAAGCAGGGGGGAGGCAGCCTTATGGCACGTGGGTTGTGCCCCACATGACACTTGGTTGTCCTATACGAAAATTATTAAGGTTTTCACTGAAATATAAAAGTGCCTCATATAAATAACTATATTTTGTAAGTGGATCAATGGCTAAGTCTAATATAATTCAACCTCAGGTCCAAGGTTTGATTCTACCAACGTGAATCCCTTGTTTTTAAATCTTTTTTTATATTTTAAAGTATAGCTGCTCTTCACAAGATTTGACCACGGGACCAACCAGGGGCTTACATCAGGTGATCAGCTTGTCTTCCTTAACCTTAAATTATCTCCAAACGAAAAATAATCAAGTTTTGCTCAGTACCAAGTCACCCATATTGGTAATCAATAAGAGAGGGCAGACCCAATGTTTCCCCTCTGCACTAGATTTGACGTAACTAGAGAGTAGAAACAGATGATGACTGCATTTTGATAAGCCCAACATGGCCTCTTATTTCTAAGCACCTTACAAGATTGAACAGCCTACTGCCAATGTCAAAACCATCTTAGTTATTTCAGAAGGAATTTTAGAATGTGGATTCCCAGGGCATGTTGAAAATAGGACACAGAAACAAAAACACTTCATAAATTCCATCAAAATTGTGTTGAAGCCTCCCCAAAGATCCATAATGGGCAGCAACAAGGAATAAAGGCAAGCATTCCCGCTTGTCCGAATTTTGACACATGAAGGTTGTAGAAGAGTCCTATTCATAGGGTGATAGTGCAGTGCATAGGGCTGGAGGACTGTAAGCAGGACATTAACAAGTAGCATTCACTCCCAAAACATGGGGGGAAGCTGCTTAATCCCGAGAATTTAAGAAATTAGAGCGAGGATAAGCGAAGAAACTTGAGATCTTCTGCAGTAATTGAGGGTGACAAGAGAGTAGTTCTAAAATTTGCATAAAGCTATAAATTTGATGCTAAAACCTTCTGCTCTTCGAAAATCAGAAGAAACCAATCATACTTCTACTTCCCACATACCTAGCCGACAAGGAAACAGAAACCACGCAGCAAAATATTCTCAAGGTGCATAATTTAGTTACGAGCAGTTATGATTAGTCATGTCTAGTCACTAAAAATGGCACATTGCTTTAGCACCTAAAGATTAGATTCAACCCACAATGTATGACAACAGGACGAGCTAAATATCTAAGAGAGCATTATACTTAAAATTGCAAAAGTAGAAAAGCAACACCAGCAAGAATGAACTCATAATTTCCGAGACCGTGAACTTACTTGCTCATTATGAGAAAACCTGCAGGCATCCCCATATTTGCATTCACCCCTCTGAAAAGCACGGCAGACACCTCGTTCTTCCCGCTTCTGCCTAGTGATCTCCTCATCTTCTTCCTGTTTCTTTTTGTAATTGGAAACATGGTCTACCCTTATAGTTCTCCCAGCTATCTGACCACCATTTAAGTTATCTGCAGCCACAATACCCAATTTCCAAACTTAAATAACCATCAACTAAACAAAACAAATTATATTCTACACGGTACATGTGTGTGCACCTAACAACTTACACCTACCTTTTTATCTAAGTGTGTGTGTTTTGTTCATATGTAGTGTTATAGTTCAGTTTTTTTCATTTCTTTAAGTTTTACTTATTTAGTTATAATTCTAATTGCATTCAGTATTTTTCGTTTCAGTTCAATATCTTTCAATTTTAGTTATTTAGTTTTAGTTTTAAATGCATTGTTGTGTATTGTTTGTCTATAGGTTTTTCCGTTCAATTCAGCTTCTTTTTTTTTTCAGTTCAGTTCAATTTTAGTTATAATTTTATCTGTTCAGTTCAGGTTCTCACCGACGAACAATACACACCCTTAGTTATAATTTTAACGGCATTCAGTATTTATCGTTTAAGTTTTTTTAAGTTAAGTTTAATTTCAGCTAAGCGATTCAATATTGGGATATTAATACCACGAAAATACAAAAGTACACCCGAGTGCACCATATAATAATAATAATAATAATAATAATAATAATAATTGAGACGACGACGAGGCAAGAGAGTAGAGTAGAGTACTAACCAACAGCCAAGGTAGTGCTACGTTGATCCTCATAAGCAAGAAAGGCATAAC
>ONZK01006136.1:1315-11317 GCA_900322385.1 Pharnaceum exiguum
GGGTGTTGGAATATTGTGGTGGCTTGTATCCCACATTGCTCATTTGTAGTGGCCTTGAGGTGTATATAAGTAAGTGGGTGCCCTCCACTCATTGCCAATTGGTTTTGAGTTGGATCCTCACAAGTTTATGTCACCTCACATTGGGCCCAAATTTAACACGATACGATTGCCACCCCTACTCCTACTCCCTATAGTAGAGTGTTGGAAATTGAAGTGACTTCAGATGAGAAAAATTCAACTCATATCTTAGTAATAATTTGGTAGCTTTTAAATCCAACGTTATTTTGCCATTCAATTTAGAGAGCATAAGTTGCACACCACAATATACTTGCGCTTAGCCGCTTATACAAAGTCAACCCACTTACGTACATCCAAACACCTCCTTTTTCTTTTTTTCATTTGAAACCATAGTTAGGTGAAACATTTGGTAGCCTACCATCAGTTTCATCACACAAACTACTGGACACAATTGAGGCATATACTATATACCACTAGTTCCCTTCAAGATGATCGATACAATTGGTATAGTATACCACTCCGAATGCTCTACTGTCTACTCTTTAACGCTCTGTGTTTTGGGAAAATTATATTTCGCGACAAATGAGCTAAACATAATTGTCAAAAAAATGTGCTTATAGGTTAGTTTATTAATTTCAATTCAACTCAATTCAGTGTAATTTCAATTAAAGCACTTCCTCGCTAACAAAGTACACCATAAATAAAGACTAATGGACAAGGCTAACTCTTGTTGGTCATTCCGAAAACAGTCTTTTTCGGGGTAAGGCTCGGGATTATACCATGTTGTTGTTCAACCTGGCTAACTCTTGAACCTTACTCCGTACGATATTATAGCAGTATAGCACTAGACAGATTCACGCTTCATTTTATTCTAATTATTTCTTTTCCATTTAAAACCCATTTACTCATCTTTACAGTTGATCTGTACTCATCAAAACACAACCAAATTCCAAACACTAAGATAAAAGGATAATGATAACCATCATCATCATCATTAAAAGATTTAAAACTCAACCCCAAATCCCTCTAAATTTGTCCTTTTTGAACATAACATGTTGCAATTAAATTAACCACCCACTAGCCACTACTTCGGCACTTCCCTTATGACCTCAACTTACTTTACTCCTAGACACGTAGTGTTACTATTATCTACTAATGTGCGGTTAATTGTACTGATAATCAGCTCTATACCGCTTAATAATAAAATCTCAAATTTGAGTCTCGATATAGGTAAAAACCCTAATTAAAAGACACAGCCATTACAACTAAGTATGAGACCCAGATCAAATCCGGATGTAATTGGAGCGAAACTTTGGTGAACCAGACGGGGATAAATGAGAAGTGTTACTCTTTCACCGTTTTCAGTTTGTCACCACACCGCAAGTCTTCCTCTTTATATATCCCTTTTGCTCCTCTATCCTAAATTCCTAACTTCCATTTCTCCCTTACACTATTGTCTACTCCATTCTCTCTCTCCTAAGCTCTCCCCCCTAACTCAAATTCCTTCACCATGCGCCACCTGTTACACACCCTCAACACTAGTTCTACTACTACCACACAATCCTCCACCTCTACATCATCAGACTCTCCCACATCGACCGCACCAACAGTAGACTCAGACTTCGTAGTAATCCTAGCAGCCCTCCTCTGCGCCCTCATATGCGTCCTGGGTCTGGTAGCCGTAGCCCGGTGCGCCTGGATACGGCGCCTTTCGGGAGTGTCCCCGCCACTGCCCCCGGCCAACAAGGGCCTTAAGAAGAAGGTACTCAAATCCCTGCCCAAAGTGTCCTACTCTGTAGAGGACACAAAGGGCACCACCACCGATGAAAGCTGTGCCATTTGCCTTTCTGAGTTCGCTTCCGGGGAAGAGATCCGTGTCCTGCCTCACTGCCGACACGCCTTCCACGTGTCCTGTATTGATACCTGGCTTGGGTCTCACTCGTCGTGCCCTTCCTGTCGCCAGATCCTTGTTGCCCCCACGCGCTGCCACAACTGTGGTGCCCACGCGCCGACACCTTCTAATAATAATCAGGAGCAGCAACAACAACAGCATAATCATCATCATCAGCATAGTACCGTTGCCGTCAGCAATTTCTTGCCTTAGCTAAGCTAGCTAGGCACCTAGGCTATGTGGGTCTTTTAAGAAACAAGCTAAGCTAAGTTTAATTTGTTTCTAAAAAAAATGTTGATGATATGATATTTCAAGTGTGACAACTTCTTGACGTCACAAATATAATACCCAATTTTTATTTGGGTATGGAAAAGTGGTTGGTAATTAAGTAAATAGCGTAGTACTAGTGTTGTACGTAGTAATTTATAATAATTATATTTTAGGTGTAATTGTATTTTGTAAGTTTTTTTTTAACTTCAGTAGTTTCTGAAGGGTATGTATAGGTTGTTTGTTGGGGAATTAAATGAAATGAAGAGGGGATAACATTTCCGGATAAGAACTGTACTGTAGGAGATTCCATTGGATTGTGGTAGCTCTAGCTACAAGCCAGGTAGCATAGGAACAAAGTTTCAGTTGAGATGATGGTTTTTATTTATTTATTGTAATTTATGTTAGTTTATTGTTCATGTAAATAGATGCTTTGTACTTACTCGATCGCATAATCAAGTAGTGTCGTATTAAGATTTGCTCTTTTTTCTTTAGTGGAGAAAAAGTCAATGGGAAATTATGAACTTTCTTAGCCTCCTTTGAGCTACCTATGATAGATTACCTTTCTTTGTTCCGTTGGTGGTTGCACTCGATGTCGACTACTCGATTATTATGTCCAATATGGTATTACTTAGGTTAATCTTATACCCATTGTCTACTACTAATAGCATGTACCTTTTACTCGAGTATTGGAGATCAAATCCCCTAATTTAAAAAAAAAGGAGCTCCAAAATAATATTAGTCATCGATGTTTATCTCATAATTCATTGGTACCGTGTGTATAAAAAGTGTATAAAGTTGAAAGAATTATCTCTATCTTTTAAATTTAGGTGATTATGCACTATAACAAAATGTATATAAAACTTTCCATTAGTTTTAATTTAGTGAATTTTTTGGAAGTCAATAGTTCAATACAACAATGTATTTGTCAATTTCGGAAACAACCTCTTATTAAACACGAGCAAGGTTGCATGCATCCTAACCCCCCAAAACCCTTATTGAATAAGGATTTACACTAAATTGTTGTTGTATAATTCATGCACCTGCCTTTATTGTGTATGTAGAGCAGTAGAGGTTTCAGCATTAACAAATACTCGTATAACATTTGCGAATATTATTTGCACCTTCTTCGTTGCGTTTGAAAATAACTTTGATTTTTTTTTATTTTGGGATATATAATTTTTCAATTGCGTACATCAATTCGAGGCTTGCAATTTGACAATAAATATTAATTTTCCATGAAAGTGCAAATATGGATGTTTTTTGTATGACAAAAAAAAGTGCAAATGTTGGACATCTTTAATGTTGAAATTGCTATGTATGTATAGTATGAACATTATTGGGTGTCGGGACCCATAAATAAAAGTTGTACTAGCTAAATTGTAGTCTAAGGTAACCAAAGGTTGATCTCACGGGGACGAGTGATTGATTATTTGAGCCAAATCAAGCTAAGTTGAAGTGAATTCGACTAGTTAAACAAAACATATTGCCTTATCGAATTCCCAATGTGCCACATAGTAGAGATTAATAGAATGGGAAATTTAAATTTAAATGTAAATAACAAGTCAAGAACAAGTTGATGAGAAACCAACCTAGCTAATTTGAACTAAATTAAATTGGAAGAATAAAATCGACCAGTAAAACTTAATAGTATAGTAGAGCAACTTCACATAACTGACGTAGAAACTGAATTAAAAATAAAGTTTTAACTATTGAATTGGAATGTCAAAAAGAAAATAATAGGTATAAACTAAACTAAACTAGGGCATGAGGAATCCTTATAACAAAAATGGGCTATTTTTATACACTGTTAGTGTTCGTTTTCCTTTTTCTCGAGTCGGCAACAACTTGTCTTTTGGTGAAAATTACATAATCGCATTCAAGCCAAATTGCAGACTTCAATTCTTAGGTACATTCGGTGACCCGTTTTATATATGAAAGGGAGTCATTAATGGCAAAAAAATTTAGTTAAGGACTCGTCGGTGATCATTATTGATCCTATAGTGGTGTATGTAGTGTACCTAAGAATTGGAGTCAATGGCCATGTTTGGTAACCATTGAAACTGCTGAAAATTAGTAGATATGGGGCTAAAAGTAGATTTGACTAGTCAACATATATTATTTGAGTGTTTGGTTAACTAGCATATTCAAATAGTAGAAGGAAGAAATCTACTAATTAGAATATGCTCTTCTTCGAAGCATTTTGCATTAGTAGATTCTATTTTGAGTACTTTTACACCTTTTTGCACACTTTACTATGTTGTGATCTGCTATTTACCAAACACTAAGAGCATGTTTGGTTGTGTTTATAAACACTGTTTTTCTGTTTTTGAAAGTAGAAAAACAGTTTTTTTGTCATAAATAATGTTTGGTTGTGCATGAAAAAAAATATTTTTTTTAAAAATAAAAACAGAAAAGTAGAAAAACAAGAAATGGAAAAAAATCTGCTTTTAGATTAGCAAAAACGTTTTCTTTTCTAACTACGTACAATTATTTAAGCAAAAACATTTCTTACTTTTGTAACCAAACACCATCTTGTTTTTTGAAACTGTTTATTTAAACTAAAAACATAAAAAGCAGTTATTGTTAATTATAAACAAAAACAAGAAAAGTATATCCAAACACAACCTTATTCTGAAACTGCTATCTGCTATCTACTATTTAAATCTACTATCTGCTTCTGCTATATACTAACTGCTATCTGTTTCTGTTATCTACTATCTACTATTATCCAAACAGGACCAATAAATAAAGTCCAAAAGATCTAAATTTTTCAGTTAGTGAGAGCCGGAAACTAAGTCGATAAATCTCTTTCCCCGAGTAAAGGAGGAAGTAAGAAGACAATTCGTGATCTTTTTCCCTCCCCTTTTTCTTTATCCTTTTCTACAGTATTTCTTTAATTTCTGTTTTGTGTTTTTGTGTGTCCTATCGTTTTCTGTAATGATCTGCTATAGTAGTAGACTAGTATCTTTTCATGTTCGTTTGGCACTGTGGTGGCTAAACGGTCCCAAATGTTTTTAAAGGTATGGACCAATAATTTCTCCTAACGATCAAGCAGCATTTGGAGTTATGGACAAATATCTGACTTGCGTTTTGTTGAAATATGTGTGTTGCGCTGACTAGTTGTTTCACGTTGATTGTGTAAAAGTTATGTATAATATTGGTGACTAGTTGTTGTATATTGGTTATATCTAAAAGTTTGGAGATGTTTATAAGTGATTGTGCCCTCCGTCCATTTTCAATTGGTTTTGGGTTGGATCCCACAGCCGAGTTTAACACGATAATACTTTGAATTTTTCTCCAACTCCAAATATGTCCACATATCAGTACTCCGATTAATAAATAATAGGCCCTGGTTTATAATTAAATTAAAATTCTACTCTAGTGAAATGTGTTAAATTAAATACATTTTCATACATGTCTTTATAGTACAAAATTAATTTTAGTCCACATCTAGTTTCATTTTGTTTTAGACTCTTTCCATTCCTTTTTAGAATACAATTTTTTGGGAGTAAAGACGGGCAATGAGGGAGGTGAAAATTAAGCCTTCCATATTCAGGGTTGAAGGTACGAGTTTATATTAACATTTAATAAGTTGCTTGGGGACTATTTCATAATGTAATATAATGGGTTACGTGGTCAAATTGAAATTTTATTTGCAAAATTTACTAATAATAAGTGCGAGAGTATATATTTTTTCTTCTCTAATTCTTAGGTACACCAGGTGTACGGGTACACCTTGTAAATTTATAACTAATATTACAATATTTATCATTAGTCACATTTTTAATACCATTAGTCAGTCCCTTTGTAATTAGTCATAAATCCACAAGGTGTACCGATACACCCGGTGTACCAAAGACTTGCCGTGTGGTGTGATAGATAGACAAGTGATGATCAGGATAATTAATCATACACCAATCGTTTAGAATAATCGAATTGCTTAATGTAATACGGAGTAACTCAGTTTAAATAGTTCGAACTTTAATTCAATGGGATACAATTGAGACAAGACAACTGATACGGAATATATATGGTGATTGAGGTCACTTGTCTCATTTTCTTTCTATGACATTTTGTTCCGTTCTTAACTTTATGATGCTCGGATTCAAGTATAAACTACAAAGCATGGATGTAATGATTTGGTATTCCTAACGCCCCAAGCTTTTCTTTCTTCTTGTCTATTCCTAATGACTAATACAATTTGCATGTATAAGAATTAGTTGGGGAATTAGTTGTCACCTAGCATTTAGGTAATCGTGTTTTTGCGAGGAAGTTGTTTTGAGTAGTTACAAATCAAACACACTACTCTTTTCTAATCGCTCATAAGTCATAACAAAGAAACTACGTGTCAATGTCTAGATATTTGTCACCTAGCTTCCCTTTTATGGGCATGTCGGATCCCCATAAGAGGGTGAGTTTTTTTCCATCTTTTAAATATTGATTGAACTTAGAAATTGCGCTGAACAGAATTGAACGTAAATTCGTAAAATTGAAACTTTTGTTTAATTATTTTGACACATAATTACTTAATGAAACTCTATCAATATTAGACTTTTATAAACTATGTAATAAGATATTTTCAATGATACATAAGATTTGACGACTGAATATATATCGGGCTATATTACAACTTTATGCGATCAAAAGAAATTAACAAGCTCATAAGCTGAACTGAATTAAACTTCTAATAACTGGTAATACTTACAAGAAAATATAAAAACATCATCTTTAATTTAATTACACGCACAACAACAATATTAACTAAAATTTATAAAACGTTTTAAAACTTAATATGTATGAAAAAATCGGCATTGTTCTATTTCTTAATACAAATGATCAAATTCAAATTATATATATGATCGACACTATATGTTACTCACTTACTTGAAATTAAAGAAAATATGTAACTACAAATCAAGACACTTAATATATATTTCACAATTTCCATGCATCGCATGGTTTACTTGCTAGTTTAATTTTCTTATACTTACAAGTTGTTGTGTAGTAGTACAATTACACATGGTTCAAAAAGGAATTATTCTGAATTTCTCTTAGTTTTCAATTCAAATCAGTTTTAGTTTAGAAGTTCAATTTTGTTAAGAGATTTTCTTTAATTTACATTTTATAATTTCGATTCAGATCAAATTTAGTCTTTCAATCAAACATTATTGCGAGCGCGACGGATTAGGCATTTGGGCTTCTCTCATTCTCTGTACAGAATTGTGTGGACAAAAGAAGATTGACATTGATGGCTTGATGCTGGCGGGCGTGCTGGGTCAGTACATTTACTAAATATAATCAAGCCTAATCCTGAAGCTTAAAGTTTAGAAAATTAAACTTTCCTCTAATATCATGAGGCTGTAATGCTTCTTGCATTGCTGCTTGTTGCTTACAAACATCTATTAAGGAGTGTTAGGTACCTTGGACTAAATAAAAGTTTTCGTGAACTTTCCTCGAATAGCATGAGGCTGTAATGCTTCTTGCATCATTGCATGGCTGCTCTTCACTTACAAAAATTTATCAAGGAGTGATAGCCTGGTAGGTATCTTGGACTGAATAAAAGATTTCGTGATTAACACAAAGTTATGACGTCGTTTAATACAGTAATTCTTTTTTTTTTTTTTGGGCCCCGGACTGCGGACACGTACTGATATGCTTATACATACTGATCATCGAGGAAGTCATTTTGTTGCATTCGGAATTGTAATACGAGGAGAATGAGGATTAGGGTAATGGATTGTTAGGGTAGGGTGTTAGACCTATTAGGATAGGGTGTAGTGTTAGCCTGTGAGAATTTGGAGAGTTTCGTGTCTCTGTTGTGCATGTCGTTACGTTCGCAGTTATATGGTAGTGTCGTCTATCTCAGAGGTTTGACATGTTTATCCTGCGTCTTTATATTTCTATGGTTAAATTGGATACTAACGATCACTCACTGCAGGGATAAATGTTTCTTTTCTCGGTACACTTGGTATCTAACGATTATTCATTGCAGGTACAAATATTACCATGGGTACATTGGTTTTAGCGATTTTCTTTGCAGGTACAAAGAGATTTCCCAGAAAGGTACTAAGTGGGTCATTCTGGAAACAGTCTCCCAATTTAAATTTTTTCGAATCAGGGTAAGACTGCGTACATCAGGCTCCCTCAGTACTCCATCTGAGATGGTATTTACTGGGATTGTTGTTGTTATTGTTGGAATTGTAATCTGAATTTGTTTTTTAATTGAAATTTGGCATACAAATAACGACTTAAAAATATACTCGTAGCTCTTTTTGTGAAAGAGACCAATATTAAGAATAGTTTACTTTTATCATATGATATATATTGCTTTAACTCAGATTTTGGACCGAGATTTACTAAAAAAATTACCGTATTATACTGAAGTACTAGTATACTACATATTATGAAATGTATACTGAATTTTAACTGAATAATGCCAAAGTATACTAAAATTACGAGATTGAATACCGAGAAACAACTCACGCATTATTGCATTAACAACTCTGACTACAAAAATAGATATTTTTCAAGACAAAGGAAAAAAATTGTGTGAACCCGTTTCATTGCATATATGAAACAGGTTATTAATGAGTAATGATCCCTTAATTACACAATAATGATACATTGACTATATAATAATAACCCTCGTCTTTTCTCAAAAAAAGAAAATAATAACCCCTCGTCAACACAATAATTACCCCTCTCACCCAGTCTCATACATGAAACGAGTTTACACAAATTTTTCTCCAAGACAAAAGGCGTCAAGTCCGTCAACTATCTAAACTTGCAAGCTAAGTGTGTCATTTCGTGAAGACCGATTTCGAATAAGATGGGTATTAATCGATTTAAAGTGTATTTGGTTCTTGTTTAAGAATTTAAATTGAAACTGATTCATTCAAAGTTATAACTAAAACTAACATGAATTAAGCTGAAGTGGAAAAAAACTGAACTATACTTCTACCAAACATAAAAATTGAACTATACCATTGCAGATACATAAACACATAGCCTTAGGACAACATTATTGGAAATACTCCGTAGAGTCTAAAGTACAGTCTCATGAAAAGACTCCACAAAATCATCAATAAAGTGGGCCCCTTTGCTTGAGATTTTGTGAAAGTATAAAGTTGGGTATTTGGAATGAAATACCCAACTCGAGACTTAAAATCTATATTTTTCTATTTATTTTATATATATTAAATTTAATAAAAAATAAATGTTGAGATTCTCCAAGAGTACGATACCAAGTAAATACAACCAATAATGTGAAAAGTGTTACAAGAGTCACAAGTTGAAATTTACATGTTTGAGACTCATTTAAGACTTTGTCCAGTATATCCTATAATGGAGAAGTTATATGGAACACCCCTGAGGTGTACGTACACCACTCTCACAAATCCATGCCTTTAATGTATTTTTTGTTTTAAAAATATATTTTCTTTCTATCTCTTCACTTCCATCTCCCATTTTAATCGTTTGATTTCCTTACTCTCATGAAAGTACAAACAAATCAATTTTAAACGCTTACACTTTCTCTCGTACAACACTTTCACTAATTCGTCTCAACCATCACTAATATTAACACATAATCGAATCAGTGACCCTTCTAAATCTTTTATAGTGAATCCTGGTGGAGAAATAGTGTAACACCCCGATGGGTACCCTGGATAAAACATAATAATAATGCAATATAATAATAGAAATGAGTTTGTAATATAGTAGAGCCTTCGAGCTTCTACCCCAAAGTTCCCCAACAGGTGTTACTGCAACATAAGTCTAATCATATAATCCAAACCAGATCGTATGAGTAGAGATATGCTAAG
>ONZK01006139.1:0-13306 GCA_900322385.1 Pharnaceum exiguum
GGTAACGTATAAAATGTAACGGACGTTATGATGAGGGATGAAATACGCAATCCTTGAAGTTGAGGGACTAAATACGAGCTTCAATCAAACTTTAGGGACGTATTTCACTATAAAGCCCTATGATCTATCCCTCTTTATTTGTTTATTTTCCCTCGGCTTGATTGTACGTAAATTGGATCAAAGTATCGGATGGTCGCAAATATTGGGTATGTATAGTCTTGCATAGTACCTTCGGGTTAAGTTCACGTATGGAAATTGTAAATTGAGTTTGAAAATGGTCAACACATTTACACCATAAAGCCTAACGTTTGACAATAAGCTAGAAACAAATGAACAATTGACGGGCGAGGCATAATTCCAAGTTTATTGATGATGGATTGATGGCCAGATATATAGGATAAAGTAAAATGTGTGCAAGTTGAGACTTGAGAATGAACTTTGAGATATGAGGCTTAAAATAGCTGAAGATGCAAACGTGATTATGTGAATCCGACGATCCGTAGTGAATGAACTAGTGATACAATGTACATATATATACGTGTGTACTGAGCTTTTGCACCAAATGTATGGGCCAATTCAACAAAGCGATAGATGTAAAGGTGTTAGTCATATGTGATTTCTTATAAGTTATGTAAGAATTTCAATTAGGCTGTGCTTTGTTCACCCGTAGTGTTACAATTCAGTTTTTTTAGTTCAGTTCAATGGTTTTAAGTTATTTTCATTTATAGGTATAAATTTAAAACACATTCTGTGTTTTTCAGATCAATTCATATTTATTCAATTTTTTTCAGTTCAGTTCATTTTTTTTCTAGTTCAGTTCAGTTTCAGTTCATATCTTCCCATTCGACCAAAACGCACCCTTAATCATACGACTCATAGTAAAAGGACCGGTAATCATCAACCGCTCATATTGTTAGTGTTAGTCCAAAATCAGCAAGGACTAGATACTATACTGGCTGCGTTTGGGGTTGAGGTAGAAGTGCTTTCAAAGTACTTTCGATAGCACTTTTATTTTTTTGAGGTGTTTGACATTTTTTTCAAAAGTGCTTTGAGTGAAAGCAGTTTCCAAATTTAGGATTTGAAAGCTGTTTTTTCACCTCACCTCTTCCCCAGTTGTAGGTGAAAGCACTTTCAGCCACAACTGCAGCACCTCACAGCTACAGCACTTGCCACAGCAAAGCACTTCACAGCAACCCCAAACTCACCCACTATCTAGAGCTCAACTAAGGTGTACTAAAATGAACGGCTTGATCGAGCTGAAGTAATTTATTTAATTTGGAATTGAAAAGAAATGGTCTTATTACGGGTGAAAATAAAGACTTGCATATGGAGCAAACAGGCAAATAGCACTTGGGCTGATATTATTTTTGTATAAAAATGACTAAACAACTAACTAATTAAAATCATGTCCGCATTCTAGTATTCTACTACTAGTACTCCCACGTAAATTCACACGTACTAGTCTTCCGTGAATCCGTGATACACATTCTATTAACTGTATAATGGAGAACTACTTCCGCATTACGAGGTAAGATCAAGATTGTTAGGGTTGTAATTGAATAATCTTAAGTTCTCAATCTGGCCGGTATTCACTTTTGCAAAATTTAACAACAAGCATGAACCATATGCATGTACTGAATACTGATGTACAGCTCACATATACGGATATACCGACCATTGTACAATAGTTGTTCGTAATTTCATTCATACAGTTAGAAGAAAACAAATCCAATAAAATCTTGGGGTAAACATGAGTCACAAAACTCCCAATTCAAATTCAATTCACTAGCTTGTGATCAAAAATATTCCCCTGTTTGTTTGCACTAGCAAGAGTAGCACTAGCAACATCAACCATTAAATGAAGCCTAGTAAACCCAAAGGCCAATTCAAGGGACCTCACCTCACCTCACCTATTCACCCATTTACCCATACAAACAAAGTCCGAAAATGTGATTTATATTACCAAAAACCCCACTTCAACCCTCACACTCCTCACCAATCACAAGGGCAATCTCGTCTTTTCCCCAAAAATTACCATATCCACAAATGATCAACACATGATAATTAACCCCATCATTTTGCATGACACAACGTTGATATTAACCCAACCCACGTTAATTACTCCTTAATCCGATCCGATCCTTATCATTAAATGAAGCCTAGTAAACCCAAAGGCCAAGGGACCTCACCTCACGACCTACTCAGCTAATTAACCTATTCACCCATGTACGATTTACCCATACAAACTTACAAAGAAGTTCCAAAAATGTGATATTACCAAAAAAACCCACCTCGACCCTAACATTCCTCATCAAACACAAGGGCACTCCCGTCTTTTTCCCCAAAAATTACCATATCCACAAATGATCATTAACCCATCATTTTGCATGACACAACGTTAATTATAAAACCCAACCCACGTAATTACTCCTTATCATCCACTCACTTACTCTCTAACCCAAACCCTCCCAACTTCCCTATATATACACTCACTCACACACATCACCCACTCTTCTCGTTTCATTTCCTTTTCCTCTCCTTTTCTCTCCACTCCACTCTCTCTCTTCAACACACAAAACATGTCTTACCGAGGCGGTGGCGGAGGAGGAGGAAGAGGGGGGCGAGGAGGGTACGACGGCGGGAGAGGCAGAGGTGGGTACGACGGCGGAGGAAGGGGAGGAAGAGGTGGTGGTGGTGGTGGGAGAGGGTACACGGGCCCACCATTGGGAAACGTGACAACAGAGATGTGGGCAGCAGCGGCGAAACCATTGTTACACAGTGAGTTACAGAAGAAGCTTTCTCTATCAGCACCACCAGAGAGTTCGAAAGCTGTCAAGCCTCCACGTCGACCTTGGTGTGGTGTTGTTGGTGTTAAGTGTGTTGTTAGGGCTAATCACTTCCTTGTTCAACTCTCTGAACGTGATCTTCATCACTACGATGTAAGATATCTCCTTCCATGCACTCCTCTCTCACTCCATTTTTTTCGTCTTCCTGTTGTTCTAAAGATCGTGTCTTTTTTCATTTCCTTGCTCAAAGATCAAACCTTTTTTACATGGGTTAATAAACTGACGTACTTTTAACTGTTTACCCAGATAATATTATATTGTTGTTATTATTTTCATGTTCTTGTCATAAAGATCGTGTCTTTTTTACATTTCCATGCTCAAAGATTAAACCTTTTTTTTGTTCTTCGAAAAATATAAAAAATTTCACATGGGTAACTGATGTACAATAAAATAAACTGTTTTCCTAGATAATACACAACGGTTAAATTGATAAACTTACAGAAATATCAAATATTTCTTCCTTTTTTCCTTTGTTTTGCTTTGATCTTTTCTGGGGTTTTACCATATCCTTTGAAAGATTAAACCTTTTTTTGTTTTGTTGAAAATGGACGTAAATGACCTTGACCTTGTCATGGCCAAGATATACCAATGTCCTAAATTTTCATTTAAAGGTGAAGTCTTTTCTGGGGTTTATCTATACCCTTTGAAAGAGACTATTTTTGTTGGAAGAAAGTGGACGAAAATGACCTTGTCATCGGAAGTTCAACGACAAAGTGATGTTAAGGTTATACCAACGTCCTATATTTCCATTTTCTCACATAAAGTTTGAATCTTTTTAGTTTTTTAGTACAAAAACTTTTACTTCTCTTGGAAAGTTTTGTCCTTTATGTTGTTTTGTTCGTTTTCTTTCCAAAAATAGAAAGTTCACGTCACCACCGCTGTGTAACTCCGTCAAGCGTCCTATTCGGATATATTATTTTCCGTTAGTATTCTGTTTGTTCATCATCATGGTACTTTTTATTCACATTCATACATTACAAGGCTTTTTATTTTTACTATTTTGGATGTGACAATATGACATGAAAGAACGTAAAATTCACTGAAAATCCGCTGCAAACTGTAAATTTGTATACCACTGTGTAATGTAAATAAACATAACGTCATATCATGCTTTATATTTTGTTTCAGGTTGTGTAAGCTTTATGTGACCTTAGTTTCCCAGTTTGGAAAAAATACTAGCTAGCTGTACCTACCTATGCATGTGCTAGCTGCTAACATTATTACCACTGTCAAAAATGCATCCTCATCCATTTTTCCATACATGCATGCATAGTACTTTTTTGTTGTTGTTGTTGTTGTCGTTGTTCACTTGTTTGTATATAAGTGCATTAATTTGCTTTACAGTTTGTGTTTTTTTTTACTGTTACTATGGTTTAGCAGTTTCTCTTGTTTGGCTCAAGAAATTTGCTTTATTTCCATTTTGGTGATAACACTGAAAATGACATGCTTAGTTGCTTTTGTTTGCTCTCTTTTTTGTCTTGAAAATTGTTGACTGTTTATTTTGTCTTTATAATTCCATATACGTTAAAAGTTGTTTTTCAGTGGTATGTCATCTTTTGTACATTTTTTATTTTTGGTTGTGTAAAGTTGTTTTTTTGTATGAGTCATGATAATTTCTATGTAACTTCTGATGTTATTCTATGTTGACTCTTGTAGTTGAATTTGTCTAGCCCATTTTTTAAAAAGTGGTATATGCTTCCTAAAATGCAATGTGCCTTATGGTTCTAAATATGTGAAAATCAAACTTCGTGCCATGTTCCATACTCAATTCTTTTGACAGTTATTTTCCTATTATTGGAAAACTTATGCTGGCAGCAAACCATCTATTTATTATCTTCTTGTTACCTTTTCCTTGGCTGTTTTGCTCAAGAGTTCTGTTGATATAGATCTGTATGGGTTTTGTGTACAAGTTTGTTTGTTCGATTCTTGATACTGGCCTTTATGTCATGTACATTGCAAGAAGTATTTTTTTGTTTCCCAATTTTAAGCAACGAAGTAACTAACATATGCATTTTACTAAGTAGTAAATTCTTTTTGGTTACCAAGATCAATTTGATTTCTGGGTTTGTTCATGAGGACTACTGTCTGTTTTAAATTGCTTTGTATCCTAGTTTTGCAAAGGGGCTTTGGTGTCCCACAATGATGTACCAATCCGTGTACCACTCTAATCTTGGACTTTCATGATTTGTTAATGCATTTTCTTTTAATCCGTTGATAAATAACGGGAGATTGAAAGGGGACACAAATTGGCACACCATTGTGGGATACCAAAGCCGGATTATTTTGCAAAGGCTGGTTTTAATCTGAGTTTGCTTACCCTTTGAAAAGGTGCTTATTTGCCCTTTATACTTGTTTGTGTGGTTAGGTTCTGAAATGTGATTATTAATTGATGATTATATTAGGGTTTCATTTTCATTTAGGCTCTTGTATTCACCCTCCCCCCTTTTTTCCATAATTGCCTTGCTGTCATATATAGTTGAGGGATTAAGGCTATATTGTTTGTTCTAAGTGTCTAATTGTCATGGTGTTCACCATTTCTGCAATTCTTCACATTCCAGGCATGTATGTTATAATGTTATGCCAAGCTTTTCCTAGTGGCTTGCACACTTCCATTCCATTTTTTAAATTTGGGGTTTTGTTTTCGAAAATTGTTTGTTTAGCTATATGGAGTCCCTAGCACTTTCGCCTTTTATGCCTTGTTGTATCGAATGAAAAGGTTCCTTTCTCTTGCTGTGTAAAATTTCTTTTCACTCTCTAATTTATTGATTGTTTCACTCTTCCTAGCCAGAAGTTTGAGTTTGAAGAAGAGCTTACCTAGCATTGCTGCATTTGATATTATTCTGTACCTATGTATATGCTGCAAAGTGCAAACACTATTACCACTGTCAAAAATGCAATCATCTAGTTTTCATACATGCATACTTGTAGTTGTTCACATGTTTGTATATTTGTGCTTTAATCTACTTTATAGCTTGTATTTTATTTGTTGATTATGTTACTATGGTTTAGGAATTCCTCCTTGGTACTTGTTTGCCTCAAGATATTTGCTTTATTTCCATTCTAGTGATATTGACTGAAAATGACTTTTGCTATGTTGCTTTTGTTTGCTCTCATTTTGATTGAAAGTTGTAGACTTTTCATTAGTCTTTTTATTACCATAAACTCAAAAAGATAGTCTTGTGTGATATGTTATTCTTGGATGGTCTTGCTTTAACATATGTAACCTTATTTATGCATTTGATTACCAAGATGAATTTCTATAAGAAGGAATAAGCAATTGGTTTATGTGTTTGTTGTTGAGGACTGTTTTCCGTGAATTGTGTTTGTATTCCTAGTTTTTCTGTTAAAATTCATGTCAAACTTCATCTTCTGATTACGAGAAACACGGTTTCAGTTCTCGTTTACCCTTTGAGAAGGGACCTCATTTCTTTTGACACGTATTTGTTTAGCTATATTGAGTTCCTAGCATTTTCACCTTTTACTGCAATTATGTATGGAATGTAAAGGCCCCCTTTCTAGTCAGTAGTTTGAGTTTGAATTAGATCTTCTGTAAATGTGTGAAGGGTATTTACTTCCTACTGAGGTTCCTTACCACAAAAAGAATGAAAATTGTCCAAGGATGCTGCATTGGATTATTAACCTTAGCCTTTCATAATGGGCTGGGGTGTATCGTATCAGATTTAAGTGAAGCATTGTGGAATTGTCACTCTCTAACTCTCATCTTATACCTGCCCTTTATTACCTTCTGCTGGGGAAACATAAAGCTGGGTAAAATAGTTCACCTTGTCTGCTTAATATGTTCTCATTTTGTCTTATGTTTGGTTAATTTTTCTGAGTACGAGCTCTGGTGATTTGTGTTAAATATGAGATCTTGTGGTGAGTTTGTGCAATGTATCCTTGGAAATGACTTCTATGTCTTGTGAATTGCATATTCTATCACCAAGAAATCAATTTATTGGATTTGAAGGTTCCTTGAATGTCGGTGTATGTTGGTCGTCATAATTGGATTCTGTACTGTGTGGGGTTGTGCATTGTGGCTTCCTTGTTTGATGCTTGCTTGTTAATTCACCATTTATCGCTGGTTCAAAACCTATTAATTGTACAGCTTCGGTGGTAGTCACAGATCTTTTGTTTTAGATTATATATTATTCTTTACTTATAGGTGAGTGTCAAACTGTTACGTATTTCAGTTTCTTGCAGGATTGTCTAGTTCATCGTTTATCTGTGAGGGTCAAACTCCTCCATGCCGTGCTTTTCATTTTCTACAAGACTAGCTGGTGTTTTGACAAGCTTCACGTGCAATTGTTCCAATTTTTTGGTTCAAACTGCTATTTTTTGTGCACATTTTAGATCCGTTCTGATGAACCAAATTTTGGTTTGTATCTATGCATACTACAAACAATATCTAGGAAACTTTGGCAAGTTTACGATTCACTCAAAGTAAATGATTGTCTTCTTCAGATTGATTCTTTTGGTAGTATTGCATTGTTGATATTGTTACTATCATTAATAGGTCTCGATCAACCCAGATGTTACCTCTAAGTTTGTTTGCCGGGATATCTTTACAAGACTTGTCCAGGCTTATGGGCAAACACACCTGGGCAAGCGTATGCCAGCATACGATGGAAAAAAGAGCATCTATACTGCTGGTCCACTACCATTTCTGTCTAAGGAGTTTGAAGTTGAGATCCCTTCAGACCGACCTGGTGCTTCGGAAAGGTTGATTATATATCCTTGACTAAATGTACAATTACAATTGCACGGAATTCATTAAAAAATTACTGTTAATAGCATCAATTGACTGTTGTTACATGATTTCTCAGTGATAGCAGGAAGTTCATGGTGACGATCAAATTTGCTGCTAAGGTGGATCTCCATCACCTTCAGGAATTTCTTGGTGGGAGAATCTCAGACACTCCACAAGATGTGATTCAAGCACTTGATGTGGTTCTGCGTTCAGCAAAGCGGCCTAAAGAGTAATTGAGCTGTCATGATTTTGTTGTGTCTGTAGTGTCTCTGTTGCTCTTTATTCCTTGCTGAGACGCTGACTAATTTTTACATTTTAGCTATGTTATGATTGGGAGGTCGTTCTTTTCCACATCCCTGGGGTCTGGTGAAATGGCAGAGGGCTTACAGTTCTGGAGAGGATACTATCAAAGTATCCGCCCAACTCAGATGGGCTTGTCCCTGAATATTGGTATGATACCGCTGGTAGCTAAATTTTCATGTCTGTTGGTTTTCTGTGATTAAATTGGATCTGTATTTTGGTGGTGGTTCTGTGCTCTAAAATTTGAGGTTGTTGTGTGTGGCAGATGCATCTGCAAGGCCTTTTTTCCAGCCAGTTGCTGTCACTGAGTTTGTTGCCAAGTATCTCAATCTGAGGGAGCTTGGCAGACCCCTCTCTGATGCAGATCGTGTGAAGGTACATGATTAGAATTTTTTCACTTGTCAAGTTGTCAGTCTATGGGGGCTTCTTGTTTTTATATTGAACAATCTCACCTTGGTTTCTTTTGTTTACACTTGCTAGGTGAAGAAGGTTTTAAAGGGTGTCACCATTGAAACCAATCACCGGGGCTTCAAGAAATGTTCCAAAGTCACTGGGGTATCAAATGAACCAGCGAACCAGCTGATGTACGTTTGTAGAGTTACTTTTGATAGTTATCATCTGTTCTTTGTGAGCAAGCTTTTGTTTTGGTGGCCTGCTATTGTTGTTTGTGATTCCTGTTATATCTTATATTGCATTTTTTTTATAAAAAGATATTTCCAAAGTCACTGAAGTATCAAATGAACCAGCGAACCAGCTGATGTACGTTTGTAGAGTTTTGATAGTTATCGTCTGTTCTTTGTGAGCAAGCTTTTGTATTGGTGACTTGCTATTGTTGTTTGTGATTCCTGTTATATCTTATATTACCTTTTTTTATATAAAAAGATACTTCAATCCTCTCTACCCTAGTATGCATACGCAGGATTAAGAAAGAACGAGAGGTCCTCATGTACTGTATTTGATTTCACTTACGAGACTTGTTTTATGCAATATAATGCTTGTGAAGGTGTTAGTGGGTTTGAGACTTGGCAGATTCAGTTGCCTTATATTTCAAACTTTGTGTAGGTTCTCCATGGGTGATCTTGGTACAGAGATGTCGGTTGCTCAGTACTTCCATCAAAAGTACCAGATACCTGTGAAGTTTCCCCTCTTACCTTGCATCCAGATAGGGTCGTCCAAGAGGCCTACGTATCTTCCTATGGAGGTGTCCAATGTTCAAATCTTTATTTGAATAGTATGTGTATGTATATGGTACTTGATTTATATGTGGTACTTCTCACTGCAGGTCTGCACAGTAGTTGAAGGCCAGAAGTATGTGAAGAAGCTGAACGAGAGGCAGGTTTCTGACCTCCTCAAAGCAACCTGCCAGCGACCTTATGAAAGAGAGGATAATGTTTTAAAGGTAAAGCTATGAAGTGTCTGTGCTTCTGTCATCCATGTCTTCTGAATTTTCCTTCAATGTTAGCTGGACTGCTTATTTCTTTTTCTGGCTATCTTGCGGCTGAAGATGATTAAGGACAACAAGTATCCTGAGAGTGCATTGGTCAAGCGTGAGTTTGGGATGGGAATATCGGAGATGTCCACTACTATTGATGCTCGAGTGCTGCCTCCCCCAGTGGTACTCCCTCTTATGGCTAATCCTTTCTTTTATTATATTGTACTGTGATATCTGTTTGTCCGCTGATTGTACATCACCTCCTCTCGTTGACAGCTTCAGTACCATGACAGTGGAAGGGAGCCAAGGGTTGCTCCTTCTGTGGGTCAGTGGAATATGATTGATAAGGTGTGAAGTTGCCTCTTATTATTCCGTCAGCCCTGCTGTGTTGCAATTTTCTGATTGTTGAATTTCCAAATTTGTAGAAAATGTTCAAAGGCGCAGAGGTGAAATACTGGGCTTGCCTTAACTTTTCCCGCATGGAGATACGTATGGCGGAGCAGTTTTGTATGGAGCTCACAGCTATGTGTGTTAGCAAGGGAATGGTATGTTGGCATAATTCGAGGATAAATATTATGCCTTGTGTTAACATTAGTGCTTGTATTAACGTGTTCTCTCAAATGTGTACAGGTGTTCAATAAGACCCCTTGTGTCCCTATACGCCCATATAGCCCTGCTATGATAGAGCGAGCTCTTAAAGAGTTGTATTCAAAGGTCGGGAAGGATCTGCAGTTGTTGATCATTATTTTGCCTGATTCGTCTGGATCATACGGTAAAGAATCTCGTGTGTGGCGTTGATTTTTTCATTCATGCTTTAGAATACTGCTTTGTATTGATTAATGAATTGTGGTTTCAGGGATGATCAAAAGGATTTGTGAAACTGAGTTGGGAATAGTCTCTCAGTGTTGTCAACCTAGACAAGCTATGAAACTTAACAAGCAGTATCTTGAAAACGTGGCTTTAAAGATTAATGTGAAGGTTGGTTTTCCAATACTATTTCATCTTCAAGTAATCATATATTTCTTGCTTAGACAAGTTGCTTTTGCAGGCTGGAGGAAGCAACACTGTTTTGTGGGATGCTTTTCACAGAAGAATTCCTCTTCTCAGTGATTGTACTACCATCATCTTTGGTGCTGATGTCACTCATGCTGCACCAGGAGAGGACTCCAGTGCCTCTATTGCTGCGGTATTGTGCTAGCATCATGTCTTTTTTTGCCGTCTTTGTTGTATTTGTTACCCAAAATTTATCTGCGATCATTTGATCTGAGCTCCTGCTTTTTGTCCCAGGTTGTTGCATCGATGGATTGGCCATGTGTCACAAAATACAAGGGTTTGGTCTCTGCTCAAGGTCACAGAGAAGAGATTGTTCAGGATCTTTATAAAGTTGTGCGTGATTCAAAGGGAGGTGAGAGGGCTACTGGAATGATAAGGTAAGACAATGTGAAGCATGTGATCTTTCATGTTTGGGCATTTACTTGTTACCTTCATGGCGTGTGCGGATTACAAGATGTTGTGTTTACTTGCTGGTGCAGGGAGCTACTTATTGCTTTCTATAAGGCAAATAATCAACAGAAACCCAAGAGAATCATCTTTTACAGGTATTGCTCATAGATCTCCGCAAATTATTTGCTTTTCTAATAATTTGTACTTTGTTTCTTCATTGCACGATTTTGTGGTCAGAGATGGAGTCAGTGAAGGTCAATTTGGTCAGGTGCTGGCATGTGAGGTGGATGCTATTAGGAAGGTATTTCTCCGTTTCCTTTTTACAGTGTAATTGTAAATATTGCTCTTCCATCTACTGTGCCTTTTTATAGATGATCAATCTGTACCTTTGCATCCTTTTTATGATGCACCTTGCATGTATGCATTTATAGTTTTCAACTTGGTTTAAGGATTTATTGCATCTACTTTGAGCCTGTTCCCCCACTTCACCATGAAAATTTTGAATTGAGAACTAGATGTTAGTATGGAGTGAACTATAAGTTTCTTGTTCTTCTGTGATGGCGGATTCTTTCCAGGAATATGTTCTTTGTCTTGGTATGTGGTGACATTATCTCTTTTATGGAGGGATGTGGTTTGCAGGTTGCTCTTTCTTGAGTCTGATTTTCCTTCTTTTGTATAATTTCTATTTTCTTGCTGAAGGCTTGTCTATCTCTTGAAGAAAATTATTTGCCACCCGTGACGTTTGTTGTTGTGCAAAAGAGGCACCACACTCGCCTGTTCCCCTCTGATCGCAGCATGACTGACAAGAGCGGAAATATTCTGCCAGGTGCATTTCTAATCTTCTATCCCTCATCCCTGCCATCTCAATTATATATCT
Source organism: Pharnaceum exiguum (assembly GCA_900322385.1). Lineage (NCBI taxonomy): Eukaryota > Viridiplantae > Streptophyta > Magnoliopsida > Caryophyllales > Molluginaceae > Pharnaceum > Pharnaceum exiguum. The sequence continues at coordinate 11,646 of ONZK01006139.1, forward strand.
TCGGGTGTTGTTCCTTCATGTCATTTGAGTTACTTTTTATCGTGTTTTAGGTACTGTTGTGGACACGAAAATCTGCCATCCTTCTGAGTTTGATTTTTACCTGTGTAGCCATGCTGGAATTCAGGTAATGTAGTTGGTGACCTTTAACGCTTATTTGTGTTCCCTGTATTGGTGCACAGAATTTCATTTTTTGATCTGGGAATGACTGTTCCGAGGATTCAGGCTTCTTTTGCTTGTATATTCTGTGACTGACAATAACCAATTATGCCTTCGTAGGGAACTAGTCGGCCTACGCACTACCATGTTCTCCATGATGAGAATAACTTCACTCCAGATCTGCTGCAGCTGCTTACTAACAGTCTTTGCTATACGTAAAACTCTTCCTTTCTTATTTACCCTCCAGTCACTGCCCTGTTCATGTTGTTTCTTGTACATCTGGTGCCTTAATATTGTTCCTCGAATATTTCAGGTATGCTAGATGCACTCGTTCTGTTTCAGTGGGTAAGTCTGAGTAACTGCATTGTTTTGTTTGTAGCATTTGGCAAATGGAGACAAGACTCAATTTCCACTGATGTTCATCCCCTAATATTGTTTTCAATGTTTTTTCTTCTTCAAGGTTTTCCTGCACTATTGTTATGTTTCCCCCTCTAATGAATGATTTCTACCTGCAGTTCCTCCAGCTTACTATGCCCACCTCGTAGCTTTTCGTGCGCGCTACTATGTGGAAGGGATGGCTGTTTCCGAGAGCGGGTCTACCGGTGGGAGGGAGATGGATCTGACCCAGCGGAACAATAGAGTCATACATCCCCTTCCGCAGATTTGTGACAAAGTCAAGGATGTTATGTTCTTCTGCTGATCTTGGTTCTATTTATACTTTTGCCTTTCCTGGGTAGTGGATTTAGTTGAACACTTTCTGTTGATGAGTGCGCTGTGAGGCTATAACTGAGGATTAGTTGCCTTTTTGAGTTCAGGATGTAAAAAATACCAGAATGTGTAGTCATCATTTTGGCTTTTGGCTGCTACATCAAAACCATTGTTACTATGTTTAGGATGGAACTTATGTTTGGTCAAACATTTGAACCAGTTTCAATGATAATGAATGACTTTTAAATCCTTGACCCTATCTAATTCCTGCTTTTGAGTGCAGTACACAGTACATGGTACCAATATTGTTAAACATTTTTTGTTACTCCTATCGGTACTTAACTGCGGGTGCATAACACAAGTAGTTATCAAAGCAACCACAAGGAAAGGGAAATCATCCATTACCTGCTTGAACACATTAAAAGCCATCAAAGGAAAGGTACCTGCAACTTTGCAAGTTGCAACCCCAGAAGATCCAAATTCTGAAACTGGGGCACCACATTCAGGATTCAGTTACTATTTCTTGGAAGTTTCCCTGATTTTGTGGGCCTTATTTTATCCGTTGTTCCCATGTTACAATTGAACCAACCCATTCGTGAATTGGGCGAGTGAACTCCAATCTCGTGTTTGTCGGATTTTGCAAGCAAAGAAAAGCTGAAAGAGCTTGTCGCACGATTCAAGGCTTTATAGTGAAATACGTCCCTAAAGTTTGATTGAAGCTCGTATTTAGTCCCTCAACTTCAAGGATTGCGTATTTCATCCCTCATCATAACGTCCGTTACATTTTATACGTTACC
>ONZK01006145.1:763-13268 GCA_900322385.1 Pharnaceum exiguum
TCGGATTACAATTAATAAAAGATGTATAATTAAGTACTTATCAATGATCCTTGGACGGCCTTGCATCTACCGATGAACATTAAGACTGCTTTTGAGCGCAGTGGGAGGACCATGGTGTTTACGGGTCCGTTTGGCTTTATTTGGTGGCTAGGGGAGCGTGCTTGGAGGCCAAAACCCGCATTTTACTGGTTATCAAGTGCCTATTGATCCTCCAAGTCAATGTTCTTCTTGCATGCTGTTCCTCGAGATATGATGGAAGTGATAAAGGAGGGGACATCAGCTTCTTTGCAACTTCACCCTGTTGAGCGTGGTGAATATTTACATAATGCTTTCCCACTGTAAGAATTTTGCATGGACTTTGTCTTTAGTTCTTCTGAATTGGTTGTTCTTGACTTGCTTGCTTTGGTGTATTGCAGGATATACCATCTGATGGTCCCCAAGCCGAAATGCCTGACAATCGGATAGATTATGGTGATAACCAGTACATGGAGATCCCTGAGGCTGATGATGACGATTATCCTCTCCCTGAGCACTTTGAGCATGTAAGCTTCTTGCATTCTATCTTGTGTTTGATTTGACTAGTGCATGTTACTCATGTTTGTGAATTTTGCAGCTTAGTATGACGAACACTAAGAAGTCCTTTAAGCTCATTAAGGATTTGAAGAGCTTAGTTAAGAGTATGCGTCCTTTTAGGAGAAACAGCACTTCTTCTCGTCATCAGGTATAATACGGATTGGATGGTGGATTTTTTAGTTGTGATCATGGCTGTGGTTGCAGGGTAATGGTGAGTTGTGGTTTGTTTGGGCTGGTTATTTTAGCTTTGTAGGAAATTTTGTGTAGCTTGGTATAGTAGGGTTAAATGCCGAAATTTTGACTTTTCCCTGTTGCTACTTGTAGAGTGCTACCATTGATGCTCCAGATCGAGATGACCAGGGATACCAGTACCCAGCCTAGGTTCCATTATGCTCCTCTACCGTTCTATTATCCTTATGCGGGTTTTCCTTCACCTGGTAGTTTCCAAACTTCTGCTGACATTTCACAGACTACTGCTGGTAGCTTTCAGACTGCTGCTGGCGTTTCTCAGACCACTGCTGGTGGTCCTTTCATATTCCCTTTGATTCCTGACGGTCGAGGCGGTTTCCAGGCTCCGATTGCTCATAGGTCTTCAGTTGATTACAGGCCGACTCTGACTCAGCCTGATGTAGAGTATGGTAGAGCTTATATGTATGCAAGTGGAATGTACGGGTATATTTTCATGGCTTTCCTAGGCCGGATGGAATGTAGAGTGTATGCTTGCATTTTGTAAAACCTTTATAGTGACTTGGTACATGTAATTGTTATGTTGCATTTGTCTTTTGTTATTGCACATAGCACATTGCATTTTATCCTAATGATCATCACACTAGTGATAACTGACACGACAATAGCTAATATGAGACATATGTATGAAAATATGAAAAATCATATGTAAATGCAAAAATAATTTTTATTTACATAAAAATAGTAATTTCCCTTAATATTGTGCTCCTGATGCAAATAATAGAATAGTAATTTTCAGCAAGTACAAAGCTCAAAACCGGGTAGAAAACCAACATGAAAAAAGGGTTTTATTTGTGGGAATCGGAAAAAATAAAGGAAAAGCCGACATGCTGACGTGGCAGAAAACGTGCGCCTGGCGCACGCCCGGGGTTTCTTTATTTTTGGATTTTTCTTTTTGTTTTTGATTTGGATTAGGATTTTGTTGCGGGTAGGAGCCTTGGCCGACTCAGATGTCGTGAGATCTTCTTTTCCTTCTTACTATATATACCCATGCCTGGATCAACATAAAGTCATTCAAACTTGTCTTCTTTTCTTCTTCTCTCAAAAGTAATTACTATGGAGAAGTTCAAAGTCTTGCTTTCAAATCTTTCTTCGGATGATATTGTAGTGTTTAGGAATCATCGTCTTGGTCCTACTCAGTTACTTGCTCACTTTGTCATTGATTGGGAATTTCTGAGAGCTGTTGCTACCTTTTGGGTTTCTCATAACCATGTCTTCAGATTTGGTGATAGGGAAATATGTCCATTGCCGGAGGAATTTAGTGCCTTTTGCGTTTTCCCCACATGCATGGGTCCACCTTCCTTGCTTGGTGTGGAAAATGATTATGTGAAGAAGTTCAAGAAGACTTTGGGGCTTATTGACAAGGAAGCTGAGAGGATCATTGTGGGTAATGAAGCCAGCTTGGAGGAACTTGTGAAAAGGTTTTCCCGTCCTGTAACGGCCCATCCCAACATACTGTCACAACACAACCCAAGAAGATGGGAAGTTACCAATTAAACCCATAATTAACCACTTAAGCTTAAAAGGTGAAGGCCTTGTTTTTATTATGTTGGACCACTACTACTAATAAACTGCTCTCTACCCACATCTCTCCTCAATGTGGGACAGGGGTGTTACACGTCCTGTAGATCATTCTGAGAAGAGGATTTTCAGGATGAAGGCTTTGTCTTTTTACATGTTTGGCTATCATTTCTTCGTGCATGGAAGGAGTAAAATGGCGGATCTTAGACTCATCACCTTTCTTGAGCCTTTGAGCAATGGATGTTCTATCATGCCTTTGGTTGTAGGTGAGACCATAATTGGCTTAGATGCAGTGCATGCGCATCTCGGAAGCCGTTTTAGAGGAAGCCCTTTTCTTCTTCAGGTAAATACTCAACCTTTACCATACTTTTGGAGACCTTGTATGTTATGATGCTAACTGTCTTTATGCTTTGCGGATGTGGCTTATGGAACGTCTCAGCCTTATCAAACCAGTTCCCAGGCATTACCATGCCCTGGATTTTCTTTGTAGAGGTCGTCTTTTCAAGAGAATGGATACCATTGCTTGGATGGATGTTTTGTACTCCATTGAGACTATCAGGTGGGTCGTCCCATGGTGGAAAATCAGAATTATGAAGGGATGTGCTACCTCGACTAGCCACATTCGTATTTATGGTTTGGATAAGAGCACCTTTATTTTTCCACACAGGATTATGAGGCAGTATGGCACAAAGCAAGTTGTTCCATCACTTGATGTGGTAGCTCGTGATCGCTCTGATTTTACTCCCTATACTTTGGGTGGTTACTCGAATACTCTTCCCAATTGGATGTCCTCAAAAGTTGAAGATGATCGCGTTTCTTCATTTTACTTGGAATGGATGTGTGATTCTACTCCCACTGTAAGGAGTAGGGTTGAGGAGCAGGAACTTGAGGAACAAAGTGCACTTGTGAGGGCAACTCTAGATGGGTCTTTGGCAACAAATTTGGCACCCAAGAAGAACATACTCAAAAGGGTGATGGAGGAATCTAGAGCAGCTAAATTCAACAGACAACCAGCTTGTTCACATGATCATGAGGCTTCTACTTCTAGAGCTCAGAATCTTTCTAGAGTACCTTTGCTTGATCGCTTCGACAGGGTGGAAGCTACTTCACGCAAGAGGAAGGAAAATGATGCTAAGGCCCGAGTTCCAAAGAAACCAGTGAAGATATCCAGCCGCCCTTACGGGTTTTCAACTTAGCCACTCTTTTTTATTTGTGATTGCAGTATGAAATTTGCACAGGTAATGGAAATGCACAAATAAGTGCAAGGTAATAAATTAAATATGTTTTTGCATTGAGTAGATGGAAAATACAATTTTGCAAAAATTCATAAGACATTTTTGAAGTAGAGTAGATGGAGAATGGGGTATTGGTGCAATCGGGCCTTTTGCAAAAGGTTGCCTACGTATCCAATTAAGGAATTAGACTGCTCGTAGTTCAGCTCGTGCCAGTAGCACTTGTTTTGGTGTTTTTTTAGGAACCAGTAGTTCTGAATTTCGGAATTTAATGGGTCCGATTTTTTAAAAAAAAAAAACCAGGAAAATGGGTTTGCATTGTGGAGCCAGTAGCTCTATGCATGGTTCTGGGCTCAGTAGGCCTAATTTCGGATAGGTTCTCGAAAAATCTTCAAGTGGCATGTCTAGATTTGCTTGGAACTCTTCTTCGGAGCTAGTAGAATCACAGTCATTATCTAGAGGAGACTTATGCCCAATGGTCATCGAGTATTTATCTCTTGCTGAAGTTGTCCATGAATATTTGTTTTGCCAAGTGCTTTCAATTCCTTTTTCAAAGACAGATCTAATCAAGAGAGTAGGGTCAAACTTTCCGTCCAGAAGTGCCATTATGTTATCTTCACTCATTATAGCTTGTGGTTTTGACTCCACATTGAAGAGCAGGCCGAACATGTGATCAGGGTGATGATTTATCCAGTCTTCCTCAGTTTTGTCGGGAGTTACTGGATTTAGGAAATAACAATCTATCATGAAAGATTTCAAATCCAGGTCGGAATCTTCATTCATATGCAATGTATGTTCTTTCTAAGAAACCATAGTATGGACACAGTTCTCCCTCTTGCACAAATTTCCCATTTAAGGTAAGCTCATAAGGAGACATTTGTATGGGTAGTTTGTTGGCTTTTCTTTTTCTTTCCTTTGTTAGGAATTCTTCGATCTCCTTCTTTGTGGGTTTGTATCCAAAGCCGAATTGGTAAGTATTGACTGGTGGATGGACGAATGTTGCTATTCCTGTGCAATCTCTTTCAAGGCCTAAACCATGGAAATATCCCTTCTTCTTAAGAATTGAATTGACCTGTAGGTTCAAGTGTGGAGCAAAATCAAATGGAGCTTTTTCTTCAATTGAGTCAGAGGGAATGCTTGTGATTAGGGATGACAGATCTAGCTCTTTGTGATTGTCCTCAATAGCATATACTTTTTTTTTAGAGCAATAGCATATACTTCAGTATCCCAGCTTTTACATGTAGAGTAATGGCTTCTGGGTGGCTCATAAAGGTCAGCAAAAGTTATAATATTGTGGTTGACAAGCCAAAGAATGTTTCTTTCCAACACTTTACAATCATCGGTAATATGTCCTATGCATTGATGATATTAACAATAGTCGCCGTGAATATTGTGCTTCTTGGGATCAAAAGGCTTGGGTATGAGTCGGGGCAATATCTTATATTCGAGCAAAGTTTCCAACGCCTTTTCAAGACTTGACGGGATTGAGGTGCACCACACTGATTTTTGTCTAAAACTCAAGATAGAGATCAAGAAAATGATGGCTAATGGCCGATTGACAGCATACGACTTTATCACAACCAAGAAGAAATATGCATCAAAGAAAGTTCTTCGTTGTCCAGAAGAAGCTTTCGAAATTCTGAAGAAGCATAGAATAATCAAGCTACCGCCATCTTCACCTTATAGGCCACCGCAAGGTAGAAACCTGGATGAATACTGCGCATACCATCAAAATGTGGGACACTCCACTCACCGTTGCAAGAAGGTTCGTGATTGCATTAGCTGGCTTATCAAGCATCAATATGTGTCTCCTGAAGACTTGGTCAACCGCAAAATAAAACCCCCTCCAAACGTCAACAAAGGATGGGAAGACGTTTCCTTTCTGATTTGAGGATTCAGCCCTGGTTGATAGTTTGTTTCAGTTGAAGGGAGGTTTTTGACCAAGATGACTAAGGCCTACTGGGCCCGAAACAACGCATAGAGCTACTGGCTCCACAATTGCAAACCCATTCCCGGTTTATTTTAAATTTTCGTCAACAAAAAAAAATCGGACCCATTAATTCCGAAATTCGGAACTACTGGTTCCTAAAAAACACCAAAAATACAAGTGCTACTAGCACGAGCTGAACTACGAGCAGCCTGATTCCTTAATTGGATACGTAGGCAACCTTTTGCAAAAGGTCTGATTGCACCAATACCCCACTCTCCATTTACTCTACTTCAAAAATCAAAAATGTCTTATGAATTTTTGCAAAATTGTATTTTCCATTTACTTAATGCAAAAACATATTTCATTTATCACTTTTCACTTATTTGCGCATCATCACTACTTGTGCATTTTCATTACTTGTGCAAATTTCCATACCTCAAATCACAAATACTAATGAGTGGCTAAGTTGAAAACCCGTAAGGGAAACTTAGGCAAAAAGAGAGCATGTGAGATTTAAGCCAGCTAAGTCGATCATACAAGACAATGTACTTAGGCAATAATTAAGGCATAGAAGAAAAACAAGAGTGGCTAAGTTGAAAACCGAAAGGCGACTTAGGCAAAAAGAGAGAATGAGAGAATAACCAAATAAAAAACTTCATTGAAATCAAATGCTACTAAAGAGAAACTACTGTAAAAAGAAAATATTGCAATCAAACGCCTTTTCAAGACTTGACACTACAAGAAAAAGGTCTTTGGGCAACCAAATATTTCGTCGCCCAACACAAAATATTTGTCGCCCAAAGTTAGGGCGACAAATAAAATTTGGTCACCATATAGTCGCCCAAAGCTTGTCGCCCAAAATATGGGCGACCATATTGACTTTTTGTCGCCACAAATTTGTGCGACAAAAATGCTTTGGTCGCCGTTGCGACTTATATTTGGGCGACAAATATTGTTTTGGTCGCAGTTATTCAGAGTTTGGGCGTCCAATACTTTGGTTGCCCTTTCTTTCACTATTGGGCGACTAAAAATATTGGTCACGCATAATTTGCGGAAAATGGCGACAAGTATATATGGTCGCCTAATGTTATTGGCAGTCAAAGGAGCTTTATTAGAATTATATTGTCCATTACAATCTTCATTGAATTGTGCAATTGAAAAGATTAAAGCATTGATGAGATGAAGGTATACTGCACACCACTCTCTTTGAACATTCAAATATATAACATGATCTAGTGCATTGCACAGTCATTTACATTCACCCCAATATTCCAATGTCACCATATAAAAGGCCACCCAAACATATCAATTTGTCGATGCCCCCAAAAAAGATAACATCCCCAAGCCTATATGTACCCCAAAATTACACACCCCACCCCAAAAATTACAATACCACCATCAACAATATTTCCCATCAAAAGTTATGTACAGCAAAATGATAATCACCACACCTTTGTGACCCAAAAGACTTCGACCTTTGAAGGATTCGTGGATTATCAATCACCTGGATAAAAATGAAAAACACAAACGAATAAGCTTATTAAGTGTGCGAGGTGATACTTTTTAATCACTCAAGCAGAATCCACAGAAAGAAAACGAGTCATTTGCACCAATATTTTAGTCGCTTCTACATAAGTCCCTAATAAGCGTTGTAACTCAATTCATTTTTCCAGAAAAATAAAAGAATCTCACACCACTATTTACTGAACCATTACTGTAAATTATCAAGCAATTATCAAACAGAAACTTGCATCCACTCCTCGCAAGTGGTGCCGCAGGTGTTGGCACTAGCCAAAAAGTACAAGGAGCAAGCAGCAAGAGTCCAACATAACAACTTAATTACCATATTTGACATTAAGGTTCCATATGTAAATGTAAGTATTCACTACATGGATCAGATAAATATAAGTCGACCAGCTAATACAAAACCCATAAAATGACAACATATCATAGTTCACTAACAGGTTGAATATACTCGAATATACTCGGTATATAACAAGCATCTACATTCAACAGAAGCATAACGTACAGATAGGTGAATAGAGTTCATGAAGGACCTTATTACTCTACTTCAGTGCCCTAGCTTCATTCTGAATGATAGCTTGACCACAAAATGATTCCCGGTACAAGCTACAACCTCTACCAGCCCCTTCATCAGATTGTTTACCACAAGTTGTGTCTTCACTCTTCCCCTGCCCCTTCACCTTTTCCCCATCCCTCACCTTCATACTACTGTCAAGTTACCATTATAACCACAACTCACAGCTAGCTTTCACTTATTTTTGCTAAGCAATACCATCAAAGATATGCATATCGGCATATGACATCAACGAAAAGTACGTACAAAGCCTCCAAAGAAAATACACTAAACAAAGAAAAGCAAAGAAAACAAAACTCAGCCATGACTTTCAAACATCAATCATCCATGGAAACTTAGGAGTCAAACAAAATTCCTTTTATTTATTTTTTTACTGGTTTCCTTTAACCAATTCCATTTCCAGGATGATGAGTGGTATAGGCGTATAGTGTTGCCATGGTAGGAGAAATTATTCACTCTAATCTCTATCCTCCACTTGAATAATGATATCGATATTTTGGTCCCACGCTGAGTGCAATTCAATCTGATTGATATCGATAAAAGGTAGTGTAAAGAATATTGTGGGACTATCTAAAAATGTAAAGAACATTCCATTTCAAGTTGTTCTTGTCTATATACAAAGAGCAGTTAATAGTAGGGACACAGAGGTTACCTTGTGGGGTGTTGCAGCATGCTCATAATTTCTTGTTTGAACTTTCTTTGCATTTCAAGTTGTTCTTGTCTCATAAATTCCATGTCGGCTCGAAGTTTCTCATTTGCTGACTTAAGTAGCTCATTTGAAGACTTCAAGTCATCGATTTCATTGCAAAGAGCTGCCTCACGCTGCGAGAAAGCATTTTGACTTTCCTGTAGTTGTTGAATTTCATTAGACAAGCGTTCCCTTAATTCATAGTTCTCTGAATTAGCAGCATCATTAGACTTCGCCTTTTTCAATGGTCGAGGTCCTGGACCAAGCCCTCTCACATATCCTGGTGTCTCCTTCAATACTTTTGCATAAGCTTCTGTAACCGGTAAGTTGTCCTCCCCATGCAGCTCAACCTCCTTAGTGTGGAGTTCTTTCAATTGTTGGTAAGCAATCTCTGCGTCAGGGTCAAATTCCCCACTCTTGTGCCTAAATAATATGTATAGTGTCAGAAATTTTATCACATACAAGAAAATTTCATTCTTAATTAAATATATACTAGTCATCGAAAATACACATGCGGCACCTTTTAGTTTTCTCATACAGCCTAACATACACAGGGTCTTGTTCAGATGGATCAACTTGCTCAGTTTGAGTTTGTTGAGTTTCTGTTTGTTGGTCATGCTGACTAGAATGTTCACCATTAATAACCTAACCCTCATAACATAACACCCGTTTCATTGGGCGCTGCGACAAGCGCAACAACTCTTCTGTAACTCGCTCATCCTTTTCATCCCAAAGTTGTGCGATCTAGTGACAAAGTACATATTTTTCAAAAAAGAATCATGAAGAATACTACATAAATCATGTGAAAACAAAGGAGGTTATAGTTTATCTCACCCTATTTTCAAACTATAAGCAAAAATATACCCCATTATGATCCGTGGAATTTTCATATTCACTGTAAGATATCATTCAGACATCAAATATCAATACATTAGCTTCAGTTTACATACTAAAGAAAATTTTGATTTTGATCGAATTAGAAAGTACTTACTCAAAAATGGGTTTCACTTCCTCACAATTGCTCAAAACATAAGTCCGAGCTTTCATCCAATCACGATAGCTCAGTTCTTTCTTACTTGCCTTTCCTAAAGGCTTGCCCGAATAACAAAAAACGGATAAACTAAAAGGTTGGACTGAGTCGATATTCTGGACTTCATTTCGCTGAACACGATTGAATTGTGTTTCTGTCAATGTGAAATACCTAGAGCAGAAGGTAAGGCATTCATGCTCAATGTATGCTCGTGCAACTGAGCCTTCTAGAAAGGTCTTATTGCCTCCAAATCCTTTTAACTTGCGCATTTCCCTAACAACAAATGAGTAGTCAAGTTTTTAATGAGCATTAAAAAAAAAGTGCCACCAAAGAGGCATTTTTAACACATTACCTTTCAAATGGGTACATCCAACGATAGTGTACGGGACCAGCTAACTTAGCTTCGGTAGCCAAGTGTATCGAAAGATGCACCATCACGTCAAAAAATCCCGGTACAAAAATACGCTCAAGCTTGCAAAGGGTGACAGCTATATCTTTCTCCATTTGCTCTAAAACGTCTTTTCTTAAGGTTTTACAACATAATTGTTTGAAATACAGACTAAGTTCCCTTAAAGGCTCTAACACTTTGTCATCCAAAACACCACGAAATGCCGGTGTAAGTAAATCTTGCATAAACACATGGAAATCATGGCTTTTCATTCCCAGTAACTTCCCATCGTCTAATGAAACACATCGTGAAATATTTGATGAGTAGCTATCAGTGACACACAAATTTGACAACAAAGACACCACTTTTCTCCTCTCAGCCAAAGTTAAATTGTATAGTGCCTTTGGAATGTGATACTTATTCCCAACCAACTTAGGCTGCAATTTCTCATGCATCTTGAGACCAACAAGGTCTAAACGGGCATTCAGCGTGTCCTTATTCTTACCAGCAATGTCAAGCAATGTTCCCGTAATATTGTCACAAATGTTCTTCTCCACATGCATTACATCCAAGTTATGTCTGATCAGTACATCTTTCCAATAAGTAAGCTGAAAAAAACAACTTCTTTTCTTCCATTGGTAAACCAAATACCTGTCACCTCTCTTTCTTTTGCCCAACACAGATTTCCCAAACTCAACATTGTCACACCCGCGAAGCTGATCAAGGACATTCTGACCACTAAGTGCCTTTGGAGGGGGACGTCTTTCCGTTTTACCACCAAAATCGCGTCTATTAAGCCTCAACTTATCATCAGGTTCCAAAAATCGCCTATGACACATGTAACACCACTTATGACCATGAGGTAATCTAATAGAAGCGGTATCTTTATGACAATTAGGGCAAGTAAGGTATCCCTTGGTACTCCATGCACCTAAGTTAGCATATGCTGGAAAGTCTTGGATGGTCCACAACAAAACTGCTCTCATATTAAAAACTACGCCGCTATAAGCGTCGTATGTTTTGACCCCTACCTCCCACAACTCTTTTAATTCATCAATTAACGGTTGTAAAAACACATCGATATCGTTTCCAGGAGCCTTTGGACCAGGAATCAGCAAAGTTAACATAATATTTTCACTTTTCATACACATCCAAGGGGGTAAATTATATGGCACCGTAAACACAGGCCACATACTATACCTACTAGATGAAGTAGGATTATAACCATCAGCTGCGAGCCCCAACCACACATTTCGTATTTCATTTGCAAACTCGGGATACAAACGAGCAAAAAACTTCCAAGCCTCGGAATCTGCAGGATGTCTCATGATCCCATCATCATTACTTCGTCCATCACTATGCCACCTCATTTCACCCGCTAACTTTGATGACATGAACATTCTTTGAAGTCTAGGGATTAATGGAAAATGACGCAACACTAAGTGAGGGACTTTTGTTTGCTTTTCTGAACTATCTTCATCATTAACCCCATCACTAGGTAGAGATTGCTCTTTCCACCGAGGCGAAAGACATTTTGGGCAAATCTTTGCCCCAGCAAGCTCTTTTCTAAATAAGACGCAATGATTCACGCAAACATCAATATTAACATAATTTAGGCCAAGTGCCTTTGTATATTTTTGGGCTTGGTAGTTATTTTCTGGAAAGTTTTTATCATAATTAAAAGCCATATGTAACACCTTAAGTAACATAGAAAAGGAATTATCACTCCACTGATTTGTGGATTTGATATGAAGCAAGTTAAGAATAAACTCCAACCTCTTAAAGGTTTTGCAACCAGGATATAACTCAGCTTCGGCATCCTCTATCAATTCAAAAAACTGTTAAGGCACCTCACTATCAGTATCTCTAGACTCATAAGTCACATTTTCCTCAGTAGTATTATTAGGACAAGAACTAGACACTCCAACATTAGTTGCATCATAAATCAATGGTGCCATATCATCAAACGCAAACACATCAATAGACTCAGATTGTGAATCCTCTCCCTCTCCTTGAAGTCCACTATCATTGTTATCATCATGAATTTCACTTTCTCCATGATAAACCCAAGTACTGTAACTTTTAAGTATGCCATTATTGAGCAAATGATAAAGCATCACTTTACGATTTTGAAGAACTCGATTGTTACAGTTCAAGCATGGGCACTTTAATGAATCTCCAACCTCTTTGTCCTTAAAGGCAAAATCTAAGAACTCCTTCACGCCTCTAAGATACTCGGCCTTTTTCCTATCATTTACCCCTCTCCAATTCATCCAACTTCGATCACCACTCATCCTTCAATAACAAAAAAAAAAAGTACAATTGAGAAACTGAATAGTATATCAACACTAAATGAGATACATGAAATATCACAAATCATATGAAGAAAAAATCATATATCATACATATAAATGTCATAAGCACATGTAAAGTGACAAAAGCATGTATCAATAAAAAATCTGTACAACACAGATAAACAAGCTACTTTGTCAATATTAGACTTAAAAGGTGAGAAGATGTGATTATAGGGAAAATACCTGAAATTTCGTCAAAATTTGATTGCAATCAAGTCACCACGCATAAGCTGTGGGAGAAAAAGAAAGATAAATAAAAGGATATTTTCCATTTTAGTGCCCTGAGGTTTGGGCTAATTATGAATTGGTATCCCGAGGTTTCGATATGGTCATTTTGGTGACCTGAGGTTTGGTTCCGTTAGCGTTTTAGTGACCTGACCGTTAAGTTGGATGTTTGACTGTTAAAAATGGTGACGTGGCAGTTGTTATTTAAATTTATCAATGT
>ONZK01006147.1:0-10391 GCA_900322385.1 Pharnaceum exiguum
TAGCTAACAACCAAACACCATTTATATATGAAATTGTTTTTAAAAACAGATAATCAGAAAAACTGTTTTTTTGATTATTAAAACAAAAACAAAATAAATGGTGCCAAACGCTACCTAGGTGTAGTTTATTAACTAGGTCATGGGTAGGAAATTTTATACAGCTAATAGAAATTTTCATATGATTAGTAAGAATTTTTATGTGACTAACTATTGCACTGTGTGCGTAATTCACGTTTATTCTTCTTCTTTTTTCTTCTTGTTTCTAATGGTCACATACACAAGGTGTAGTTGAATATTAAGGCCCCCATCGGAGGTCCTAAAGGAAAGGCAAAAAAGAGTGTAGATCGTATCCAGTGCAATGGAGATGGAGCACTGGAGATTGGAGAAGATCTTCAACTACAATGTAGAAGATCTACACCATTTGGTGCATTACGGCAATCAGGGGGTGGGGGGCATTGGCATTTTTGTTGGCCATTGATCTGAAAAGATCTTGGCTCGGCAGAAAACTGTTTCGGGAGGGGGAACTTCATCTTGCCAACCAAAAAAGCTCTAACAGATCAGATCAAGGTTGATTAGGCTTCAGCTTTCTCTGTTGTTGATTTGCCAATTCTTCATTGTTTTTTCCTCCTCAAAACTCTTCCATTCCATTCATTCCTCATATACTGTATAACCATGCATATTACATTATTACATGCGGTTAGGAGTACAAACCAACCATCTGTATGTTATATATTCTCGTGGAGAAATTATTGAGTCACGGAGATAGCAAAACTCTTTCGTAAAGGACTAGGATAATCTGGAATTTAATTCGAATGCAAGGGTGGGAAAATATGCTGATCAGTACAGGTAAGAGATAAGATGCTGAACCCACAACTTAATTAATCTCATTACTTTTTCTGATTCGGTATCTGGCAATAGCATTGTGGAGGAGGGCTGCTATCAAGCATTATTATGCTACTTTTGGCCAATAAAGACTTTATTAATTTCTCAAATGTAGTTGAGCCAATCATGTGAACGTTCAGATTAAGCGTTTATTGTGGGTAGTTCATGACTTCATGTGCTAGCATGGGATTGAGCCATGGGCAACTGGCAAGTGCCATTTTCATACTGAAGAGTGAAGAACATGCATATGCATGACAATATGACATGACGACGCATCAATAGTACTTGTACTTAATTATACTTCCACATTCTCTACCATTATTGTGGTTCCCTCAACTATACGTCACAAATCCAAGTGCAAGAATTGTGCCCATACACCTCAGTACCTCACTCGTTCAGTTCAGTCAACCTTTAATGGAGTTAAATGATTTTGAATTTAAAAAAAAGTGAGGTACATCGTACGTGGAAAAAATAACATCTCAAAAATGAACCTATCCTGCAATTGTTCGAAGCATATGCATGAACAGACGGGAAGGGAAGACTTGCTAACTACGGTCGTTCTTGTAACACTAATGTTGTATGGAACATTTCCTGATCTGAAGAATTGGATTTCAAGACGATAGATTAGAAGTTTATATCGAGAGGAGACACTCCTAATTCCCATTTTCATTCCTTACCTTTTTTAAAAAAATATATGCATGAACACGGATTTAATTCGCTTTGTGCAAATTTAATCTTTCATTTCAGAACTATAAAAATGTATTTATATATCATCACTTTTTGTTTGGTGTTCTACTATAGAGAACGAAAGTTCTTTAACAATAACGAACTATTCCACAGACCACAAGTTCTCCAAGTAGCCATGTAGGACAGGTAAACCTTGCAAATAAACAATAATGTTCCCTTTACAGTAGAGAATCATTGATTTGTGGATAAGGAAAGATGTATTCATCAATCGACAGTACTATGATTCTCAGTATATCTAACAGTATTAGTTTTGTCGCATTGTGAGCAAGAATAACAAGTAACAACCAACAACTACTAAAACGGTGACATGATTAGTCACATGCTTTTTCGGTACGCATAATCAAATCAAATGGAATATGGATAGCGTACTAACTAATATGACACATTGCCTGGCTATCTTTGAATTAAAATGTCACATAAGATCATTATAGTGGTAATGATTCGTGAAAGAATTTAAGTAATGATGAAGGTGACCGTTAATCAGTCAATAAGATTTATAATTGGGATTGTGTGTGTAGAAATAGAATATGGTGAATTTCGTTACACAGTGGAGAACATATTTAGATTATTACAGTGTACTAGTGTAGTACTTGGTTGAATGACAGGTAAAATTTATGTGATCAGTAATCACAGTGTAGAACGCGTAGCTTCTTTTTTTAACTTTTGATTTATTTATTTGTGAAAACCTTCATTTTGAACTTCTCCTCCATTGGTATTTGGTAGGTGAACAAACCTTGCAAAACAGTTGTCCAAACAATGACAGGATGGAGGACCCAAACAGCCCAATTTATTTGGATACATATGGGTCCGCAAGTATGACCCAGTTAACCCCCCGTGTAAAGTATAAGTGAGTAACGTACTAACCTAGTAACGTGTCTATTATCTCCTCCGATTTACTTTTATTTCGCAGTGGAAATAATCATAATAAAAGTGCCGTTTGAGACGGAAGAAATCAAGAAACGCTCAGAAAATTGGTCAAATGTACCAGGCTGTATGTGCATGTGAGCCACTATGCCAGGAACAAAAAGCATTTATTTTCAATAACCAAAAGAAAAACTCTTGAATAGTTCGCAGACAGGAGAAGGGGACCAATTGTATGATCACTATTTGACTTGCTAAGTTGTCAAATGTCAGCTTGGGATTAGTTCAATCAACCCAGGTACCCAGGAGCTAATTCTAATGTTACCATAAGACGGTCCAAGGTCTTTAATCTGTTGTCAGTCTAACGCTATCAGAATTGCATGTTTACAATGATTAGGTAACATAATTAGGTAATCAACTTTTTATCACGCATTCAGTACGTCATCCATGAGCTCATTTGGCTATTGTGTGAATGACACTGCATCTTGAGCTCTCTTCAGATGGGGCACGTTTAATCAACAACCAATAACAATCGAGTGTAAATCAATGGGGATACTATAGTCAATCCTCATTCAATGGGGATACTATGGTTAGGATGTACGCAACCGTACATGGGGCACGTTTAATCAATGCTACTAATGTGAAATAACTAAAACTAATAATTACTATCTTAAGAACAAAAAGAATACAGAAAATCAAAAAGGTGGCCTCAGCCTTCAGATGGTAAATCACCAGTTTACAGATGAGAATTTAAAGAACCAACGTATCATCACTATTTCTCTCATTACTCGTCCTACCATAATCATAAAGAAGAGGTAAAAGAAGATACACATAAAAAGCTAATTACATTGGGGTTTTACAAATTCATTTTGGCACCTCAAAAGAACATATATAGAAATGGAAAAAGGAAGCAAAAAAGGTGGAAGAGCAAGAAAAAGCATGTGAATCTAGACACAAGATTTCATTCTGCACAAGAATTGGAGGGAGAAGGAGAAAGAGGGAGAGTCGGAGAGATGCCCACTACGCATTTCCAACAGGAGCATGACCCAAGCTTCCAAAGCTCTTCCCATGCTTCGGCCTCCATTCAGTTCTTCCCCTCACAACCTCAGCCCCTTCCTCAAGTCGAAGCAAGTGCTGGCACTCGACACCGCCAGAACCCGCCACAGTCCCGACATCAGCACCAGAGACGGCAGTCAGGGACTGCAGCACATTGTCCCTTCCACACTCTCTCCGATACTCCAGTGTCATGCTTGAAAGCTCATGGCTCTCAAGTATTGAGAGTGGAGCACTCTGTCAGAGAAACATAAGTTAAATGAGTCAAATATGAAACAATAAACTAAGATGTTCATCAGACTACATCTAGTATAAAAAAAAGGGTATCCCGCATTTCTGACAAAAATTAAGGGGCGGAGATCTCTGAGGAGAGTTTCTAGGATACTTCTAGGATGTCATGGCTCTGTTGATTATTCCAACAAACAATCATTAAAAAAAAGCAACGACTCTCACATAAACTAAGCCTTGAACAAGGATACCCTTCTGGTGTCTAATGTGGTGATATGGCAGTCTGCCACTTCCAAGTGCATTCGTCATTCCCAATGGGAGGAAACAGATAGAATTTTGGTTTCCGAGATCATGGTCTGATTGTGGATGGTGTCAAGGGGGCAAAAGCTTAATTTTTTTCCTCCAAGTAATCATTATACGTGCTTGAGCTTGGTGAAAACAAGAGGAGAGCACAGATAACTATAATGGCCCTTAAGTTAGGGTGTACTGGAGGCTGCTTCCAGAATCGAGAGCATATAATCAGGCACGCAGGACACGGGATGAATATGAGAAAGCCTATCCCGTCCCAAACCCCTTAAACATACCAAACCGAATGGGAACACGGGATGAAAGTAAAAGCAATATAATCAATATAATCATAAAGATAATTCTTCCAGGGGGCAAAAACTATCAGTTGGTAGCTTTCCACTGTGCTCATAGGCAAGGTATGATAAGCGACGGGAGAAAAGGATGCAAGCAGATGTAGGCTAATATTTCAATCCTAGACTCTAGAGGTAATTCTTCATGAAGGGGTTGACTGCGCCCTATATCTTAAGGAAACCTTCCAGTCTTTCACAATACCCATTGCATGGTATACAGATAATGGCAGGGTCAGACCAAGGGAAAAGAAGAACTCAATAACATCAAACAAATCAAGTAGAAAGAATGTGACAACCGCAAGGGAAATCATGAATGGGGAACAGCGTACCATTTAACAATGGAGAGAGATGCAAGGGAAGTGAAGACCATATTTTTAGCTACAAAATGTATTAACAAATACCCAGAGCCATGTGCTAAAGAGTAAATGGTTCAGAATGATAGAAAATCATCATTACCTCAAGGATCCAACCAATATACTTGACATTATTGACATGCTGGTTGACATCCAAATCACTCCACCTAGGCTGCAGATTATTGATTAACCATCGGACTAATCAGTGATGCACAATTAAAAGAACAATTTGTCCATGTTACCCTACCCAAACAAAGTTTCAAGGCAGAGATAACAACTTACAGTAAGACCAGAACGAATGAACTCAGCAGAGTTGTCGTCGAGTTTGGGAAGCTTTCTCCCATCTTCAGCAATGACAGGAGGAGTATCCACAAAATAAGGCCCAATTTCAGCACGTACTTCATCGGGCATTTTGGACAATCTTCTCGTGTTTTTATTCATCATCACCCACACACTGTAAATTAACAACCAGACCACACGTTTAACAGTGGCTCTAATGTAGACCTTTTGGACATAAGCATCACAATTGTGATAGTTTTCCCACCCCCAGAGAAAAACAGGAAACACTTGTGCTATCTATTTATCATGTCCGAAAGTTCTAAATTCTTTTCTAGGTAAGGCGTCATTTGCCTCCACCTAAAATATAAATTAAGATGGAGAATTCATGCTTTCATGAATCCGATTCAGGTGATCACCAATAGTTGTAGGCTTTCCTAAATTAATATCATTAGTAACACCAATAATCTTCAATAGAATAAATAGATACTCTATAACATGGGTTCAAGATGAAGTGGAAAAGAAACAAATTTATGACCTTGACGCTCTTGTAAGTATTTCACCCGTATGAACATCACGAACAAGCCAATCACGACGCATACCATTCTTCCCAGATGAGCTGACCCAAGTATCTACTTGAACAACATCTCCCCTGCAAAAAAATGAAACAAGATAAACTATCAGTCCAACTCCCAAGTAACCCCCAGCTGCTATTTTCTCCTTTACTCACTGAATGCTAGAATGAAAACAAAACACATTCTATGAAAGCACATCAAGGTCAACAAAAAAGAGAGAAGCGAAAGACAAATTAAGGAGACATACTGGTGGCAAGTGTCTGGGACAAAACTCTTAGTTGAGTACATCACATATGATGCATTATCTCAGAAGCAACAAACAACTTTGACAGAATGGTTATCCACAAAGAAATATAATTATGAAGACATTACATTATGAAGAACATCTATATATGAAATATCAATTTTGAAATTGGTTTCAATTAGCCTATATCCCGTACTTTCCGTCTTGTTTCAGTTAACCTTGTGTAGTTTTTACCAGCTTAACAAAGTCATGCAAAAAGTCTATGCTTGAATAGTTGAATACTATAGCTGTCATCCATCTGTGTATTCATGCATTGATGCTCATGTAAACCAACTCAACGGCACTTGCAAAAATGTTCATAATTCATGCATGCCAAAATCAACACAAAAAAAGTTGCAGTAAACAGGAAAAGCTTATACAGTATCAAAAGAAACAATCAATCATTTGCTTCTCAAAGTTCGGGACTACTATATGAAAATGGTAGAAAGTGAATCCTAACTAGAAGAAGATGTGTGCCCATCAAGGTTGCAAGCAGAAGAAAGGTAAGAGGAAAATTGGGTGGCATTATCATTATTCTTTCAGGGAGCATTCAATTTAACCACTGCTAACGATCATCAAGCATTCATTTAATACTTATGCACATGGGAAAGAAATAAGTTTTAAGACTCCTACCAGGTTGGATAACGATCCACAAGAACCTGCATTCTAGTGACTACCCATATGAGGTTTTTCTTTGCCATCTCAGGAGTTGAGCCAAAGCCATCACCTAACAGACCAGCTGATTTCACATGATTAAGAGCCGTTTCCTGCAACAACGAAGTTAACGTTATAACCTCACAACCAAACACAACAGCAATTGGCAATATTATCTCATGAATCCATCAGTTAATCAACTACCCCAGTCTTCCCAAAACTGTACCTGTAAATGATTCATTAACGTCTCTATAGAAGCCGTCCGATCCGCCCCTATCTCATAGGAACGAATAGAGAAGTTTTGCCTGAACACAAACCCATCCTGAACAATCCTCCCGAAACCAAAAGGATCAACAAGCACATCAGGCCGCTTAGTCTTCCAATCAAGCATCATCCACTGCTTCTCAGCGGCCAAAAAGATTGTAGTAATCGCAGCAAGGAGCATGCTCCAATCAGGCAACTGGTTAATAAAGGTCCTAGGGGGAGGGGAAGACGAAGATGTTTCCCCCTCCGGTTTCACCACATCCATCGAGCTCGGATAGTGAACAGCAGATCCATTGACCTTAGGAGGAGCTTGAGCACTAGCTTTAACTTGCAACCCCCTAGATGAACCTGATTTGGATTTAACACCGCGAGTATCCAAATTCGACGACCCGAGCGAGGGTTTTGAGCCTGAATCCGACGGCAAGGGAGCCGCCGCGAAAAACGAAGAAGTTGCAGCTGTGGCAACCATGATCAATGACTCTTAAACACCCACCAGCAGTCTCACCAATGTTTTGAAACAACCCAAGTTACTATATATCTAAAGTTTCCTCAAAATTCTTCGATAATTGCAAGGTCAACAAATTATAACACCAATGTCTCAGGGACCGGCATTAGGCACCCCTACTTGAAAGCCTAAATCCAAACAAGTCATACAAAACAGGAAATGTCAAAATATAGCATAACAAAACATTAATATAAGTATATATCTAATATCAATTTATGAATGCATATGAATGGCAGACAGTCATGTTGATAGGTACATTTCTATAACTTTCTGCAACAAACTGGACCACACACACAAACACATACATACATATGTATGTCATCTATTTACCAAATATACATATGAAGAAAAACAAAAAGAACAAAAAAAAACACAGAAAAACAAAAGCATGTTGTCAGAACTCTGAAAAGAAACTCAAGTTCAGCCAACTTGCATATCTATACATACATACAAATAAACTAAAATAATTGCTACCCAAAAATACAATGAGCAAAAAAGATTAAAACTTTCCTACACAAAACACCATACAAACAACAAAATCGAAAAAACAAGACGACCCATTAAATAAAAAATTTTTGAAGCAAACCCAATTCAGATCTGACCTTAAAACATCTAAAAATCAATACCCACAAAATAAAAACTCTTTTACACAATGCATTGTCACATTAATCTCCATTTTTTCATTAAATCATTATCACAGCTTCATCAGATCAGACACTTACGATGATAAGAGATTAAGGGACAATATACCTTAGTTTAGAGGGCAGGGAGAAAGAAAAGAAAAAAGATGTTATCTTTTATATTTTCCTTTTTTTTGTTGGTTTGTTTTGTTTGTTTGGTTCAATAATGTGAGCTAGGCAAGAAAGAAAGAAAATAAGGCTGGAGTTGTGTCTCTCTCTTGTCTGCCGTTTCTTTTCTCCCCTCGTAGGTTCGTTCTCTCTTTGTTGTTTTCTTCAGTTAAGGATGGGAAAAGAGAAAATAAAAAAATACTTTTTCCACTTTTTTATTCTTTTGTTTAAAAAAAAAAAGGTTACTTTCTTTTGTGCTGGATATAGGTGTTAATGTTAACTAAGGTGAGGTGGGTTTCGTGAGAGGAGAAATAAGAGGATTTTGGGGAAATCCAAATCCAAAGAAAACGAGTTTTGGTTTTCTTTTCTTGTGGAGAGGAGTGAGAGTGGAATAGAGAGGGGGGGATAGTAAAGTCAAGTAATTGGTTGGGGAAATGGAAATGGAAAATGCAAATGACAAACAAGTCCAGCTGCTGCTTCTTATAGCATCCCACATGGCCCCTCCCTTCTCTCCTCCAGCTCCCGCCTCCCTTCTTTTAAAGTTCCCATAATCATAGTTTACGTACACTTTTTACTGTACCTTGTAGTGTTGTCATTAGTAGCCTACTAGCCTTCTTTAGTTCTTTTCTACGGAGTACCCTTCTGGCTTATGGGTTATGGGCCTTATGACCCTCCATCTTGTTACACGGATTAAAATGATTGGTTCACTTGTCTAAGGTAGGAGTGTGTTTTGTTCGATTGAAATGATAATATTAACTTAAAGTAGTCTGAAATTGAACTGAATTAAAAAAAAACTAAACTGAACTCGAAGATACTGAAGACAGTTATAAGTTATCACTGAATTGAAAAAAGATGAATTGAACTGAACTGGAAAAAAATGAATTGTAGTACTACGGACGAACAAAACACAACCTAAATTTTCTTTTGTATGCTATCTTAGGTAAATTTAGGGCCTATTTTATTACTCCATTCATTTTATTAAGTTGTTCATTTATTTTATTTTGTTTGTATCATTAAGTTATTCTTCTTTCCTGTTTTTGTGAAAAAATGTCACCGTGTTTCCTATTACACCCTTTATATCATTACAATAATCAATAAAGAAGAATTGAAAATAGAGTACAAAAGGGGGTATAAATGACATTCTACACATTTCTTAATTCATGTGCAAATTGTAAAGAGGGAGAACTTAAGTTCAGTCCATTGTAGTTCAGTTCAACTCGTAACTTGCGAACGTAATAAGTTTTGATATTGATATACAGCCGTCGTTAGTGGTATACCATTGAAAAGGTCTCATTATATAGTTTCGCAAGCGTACAATACTAAAAGTGTTTTGATACTTGTTTGAGTGACAAAACGATTAAAAAAACACAACTTAGTAAAGTTTAGCTCTGGAGAACATACCCTAAATGTGATTTTGAGACTATACATGATTAGATGCCTAGATCGAAGTAAAGTTTTCAAATCGATGTTATAGAAATGTTTGTCATAAATATGAATCAATTTCTATGTAATAAATAACTAAGTATTATAGTGACATGAGTCAAATATCAAATCAACACAACGCAATCAAAATATATTGTCAAGTTATAGGTTGCCAAGTTTTTCATTTTAAAGAACATAGTTGAAATGAGAAATGGAGTTTGCCTCCTTAATTTTGACTTTCCTCCATAGTCTATTGTTTCAATTCATCAACGTTAATTTCCATTGGATTAGACCGTATATCCATTTCTCCTATCATGGGTAGGTGACTAACTAGTCCCTTTTTTATTATTATGATTTCTTTTCGTGCATAACCCTTTAGCTTCTAAAGTATGTCATTGATGTTGTCAAGCTTTTAGTATGCGTGGAAGTTTCTAATGGAGTACCAAAGGGAAAATTTGTTAAACGAATTGGGTGTTGTCTTTGTTTTCTTGACCAGTTTGATTTCTTATTGACACCGTCATTTTGACTATAGGCTTTTTGCAGATGAACAAAATACTCCTGCACAATACTTGGTACAAATTACAAAAGTCTGCTCTATATGCCCCGTTCTCTAGAGCTGAACTTTACTGAACTGAACTAAACTGAATAAAACTGAACTGAACTAAACTGAACTGAACTGAAAAAAACTGAACTTTTTGTTTAGTTGTTTTGACACTCAAACACTTGTCAAAACCCTATCAATATGGTGCGTTTATGAAACTACATGGTGAGACCTTTCCAATGATATACTAATAACTAAGAATGGATATCGGGGTCAAAACTTATTACGTTTACAAGTTACGAGCTGAACTTCGAAAAACTG
>ONZK01006173.1:0-13092 GCA_900322385.1 Pharnaceum exiguum
GGGCTTATTTTGTGGGCTGATTTGAAAGGCTAATTAATTAATAATTAGGCCATTGGGCTAATACTAATTAATCGGAACGGGCTATGATATTATTAACGATCCAAATGACGATTAATAGTCGATCGGGTTTAGGAATTGACTTCAATTTAATTCTCAAGCACCGGTGCACCCAATTTAATGGAATTTCAAGCTATCCGACGGATATAAGGTTGGGGAATTTCGTCATTAGGCATGGTAATACCCCGTACAAAATACAGTATCTACAAAGCTGAAATGCGCTCTCATTGATGCAATGGCATTGTGGAAGTACATAGCCAGGAGATCAAGATTTCCTAAACTTCGAAGAAAGTTGTTGCAAGCTAGTCTTGCAGCCCTTATCTACCACCTCTGGCATGCTCGGAATGAAGCAGTTTGGTAGCAGTAAATCAGAGCTCCTTGGAAATTAATTGCAACTGTATTAGTTAGTACAAATAGCAGGTTTATGAGTATTATGAACCAAAGAGATACAACCTCCGTCTCATTTTGTTCTTGAGGTATTCCTTTTTGGGATGTATCAATTTGTTCTTCTGGTTTCTATATTTGGTATGTTTTTTTTTTGGTAAAATGACGACTTTGCCTCTGCTAGTTGATCCTAATTACTACCCTTCTACCTATCCTTTCCCACCATTTTCCACACACACAAGGGCACTATAGTAAATTACAAGCAAATGGCCCACTACATAAAAACTTGTGCCAATCTCAAACCTAAAGAACAAATTGAGACTGAGGTTGTAGTATTATATCTAGGAAATTGATGTAATTAGTGTTAGAGTTGTTTTTTCTGGGTAACTTGAGGCTTATGGATTAGAGGGAGTCCTTCCTAGAAGGTACCCCTCTTCCAGACAAGCCATGTATTGGATATTTTCGATGATTATTTTTGTAATATAATTACATATCTTACCAAAAAAAAAACACAAATAAAACATTTACCATGCTTCAAGTTTCATATATAATAATATTGTCGATGAGTATAAGCATTAGATTGCCATTTATTTGGTTAATATTGCTTGCCCCATTTTACTTTCATCAGGGGTAAAAAGGAAGGTATAAAAACAAGGAGTAAATGGAAGGTATAAAGTTGTGTCAAAAAGAAAAGAAAATAAAAGAAGGTAGAAAGACAACAGTTTCCCTATCTCACGTTGGTTGTGTAACTCAGTCACAGTAACTTTCGTGTGAATATAGGAGGTTAAATTGAGGGACAATGCGGCTAGTGCATTCTGTGTTTTAACACAAAAAAAATGGGTGAACCCGTTACGTTTCATACATGAGACTAGATATTAATGAACCCTTGACTACTATATAATGAACCCTCGGGTACACAATAATAACCCCTATTATCCAGTCTCATCTATGAAACGGGTTCACACAAATTTTTCTACTGTTTTAATACTCCCTCCGGTCTTCCAAAACTTGACAGTAGACATTGGCACACAGTTTAAGGGTTAGACAACTTTTTACAAGAGTGTCCTGATGGGGAAGGGATATTACAATTTATGCCATTGAGAAAGAAACATTAAAAAATGAAACATACCACCCCCAAACCCCACGTAACCCAATCTCTCTCATCTCATTATGAACTATGCACAATTATTTCCTCCCACTCTCTCTCCCTATTCTCTGTGTCTCCTTCAAACATTTCCTCATCGGAGCAAAACCATCAAATTTGATGGTGTGTAAAACTATTGTACAGTAAGCCAAGAACATCAACACCACTCAACCGATCCAACACCACTCATTTCCACTTCCACTTCACTCCCTCAATCCAGATCCACAAATCAGCCTCATCAAACGACTACCACCAAGCCAAAAAATATTGCATTGATTATACCGCCGTCCTCAACCCAGATCCAAACAACACCAACACACCGCCTCTCTCACCACCAAGTCGAACACCAACACATCCAAAAAGTACTGTGACCACAAAGAGAAAAATCAAAAGCTACAGCACTCCTTTCTCTCTCCTCCTACCAATATATATCCTCACCATTAAAACCCCCAAACGGTCAAACTCAAACCCATCGTCACTTATTTGACCCTCCTTTCTGACCGTGCCTAGAGCCGAACCCAAACCCACGAGTTCACAACCACATAATTATTCAACTTTCTGTTTTATCATTTTGCTGATTATTTGTACTTAAAGCAAGAATTCTCAACATATACTCATAGTATTTATCATTTTGATGAGATTGACGATGGAGTGAGGAGCGCTAGATCTGGGTTGGGACGAATTTGAAGGTTGATTTTTTTTTGGAAGGTTAGAATGTTGTTGTTGTTTCTGGGTTGGGTTGAATTTGAAGGTTAAATTTTGTTTTTTCTATGGTTGGGTTTCTTTGAAAATCTGGGCTGTGTTGAATGTGGTGATGATGTTGTGACTTGTGAGAGTTGGGTTGAGTAGAATTGAGATAGTCAGAGTAGAGAGAGAGGAGAGTTCTTGGGGTAGGGTTCAAATGGGTTTAGAGAGAGAGAGGGGGGTACGGTTGGGTGGGGGAGTTTTGTTTGAGAGGTGGAATAAAAAATATGGGAGAGGGATAGTGGTAGGGTAAGGCTATTTGGCAGTGAAAGAGGGATAAGGGGCAATTTCGTCATTTGGCACATAAAACCGGCCTAAAAATGGAAACAAGCAAGTAAAAGAAGACCGGCCCAATAAGGCAACCTAGCAAGTATTGGAAGACCGGAGGGAGTATATACCATAGATTTGAGCCTTGGTTTGTACACTATTTGCCTGTTCTAATTTCTTAGAGTTGTTGTTACTTAATTACGTGGTGAGATAACAACTTCGTTTATCATTTTTATTATGAATAGTTAATCTTCAATTTTTCTTTTTACTTTTTAATAGCAATATTTAATTTTTTGAGAACCCCTTAGGATGAATTGTAGAAAGAAACTTGACATAAGCAATCTTGTAAGAAGACACTTGGCATAAACAATCTAAGCTTTAATATATACTTTAGATTTGATCGCAATGAAAATCTTTGTTGTATTCAATTTTCATATTATGGATTCTTTTTTGTCATTCAGTTTAACTAAACCTTAATTATTTTAGTTCCATTGAAGATAGTGACCCATTGGTCATTCATCATATTTGGAAGTGAATGTTTCACGATTTTGGTGTACTATCTATATAATAAGCACAGGTTATAACTAGTATAATATATATAATGTAAAATATTATATGATAATTGTTGATTTAACACATTTCAGTTTATCTTAGTTTAATTCAATTAAGTTCAATTCAGTTGATAAAAGTTGAAAAGAACATAGTCAATGTTAGATTTCTCTTTTCTCTTTCTTTTACATAAGATACTCCGTATTTCTTTATCTTCATGGTGCATTAATGCTAGACTAACAAGATGCCTCATGACAAGAGAATGGATATAATGGATAGAGCATTTCTTCATGGTGTGTGTGAAAATGGGAGAAGAGAGAGGTGAAGGAGTGAGAGAGGATAAGAGGAAAGAAGAGATGCAGGCGGTTTTGGTTAGTGTTTGGAGCAAAAATAGCTACTGGTATTTGGACGTGATGATGAATCAGGAGTGAGAGATTTTTTTCCTGATTTTACGTTTGTAGCCTTGGTAAAAAAAATTCTTCAAAAATGATGTCAATGGATCCTCAACCCGCGGATACCCGCTTAACCCGATCCGATTAAATGGATGAAAACCCGAATAAATGGATGGTAAAGTGGATGATGGATGAATCGGGTGACGGATGGATCGGATTCGGGTGACGGATGGATCGGATTCGGGTGACCATATGTCACCCGTGGATGCACCCGCGAACCCGTATATAAATATAAATATAAAAAACAAGAAAAATCGGACAAAAAAGAAAGAAAAAGAAAGCAATAAACTTTACAAAAAAGTATGTTTCCATCGGTTTAGGACCATTTCTATAATTTGAATAGTTTTTGTTTGAGAATTCATTTAAGTATTGTGCACTTTGATATGTATTTGATAAGTACTTGTTAATTTGGAGTTATAAAATCTGAAATTGTTGAACACCCGTTTAAAACCCGATTTCACCCGTTCACCCGCGGGTGAACGGATGGACGGGTGTGGATGATGTATTTGGCGGGTGACGGATGGAGCGGATGGTGAAAAAATATTGGTGGATGGATACGGGTGAAGGTCCACCCGATTCATATCCCATCCATTTACATCCCTACTCGTTAGTCGTTACACTAGTTTTAGAAAAGTGGAAATTTTTGGTTTGAATCTTTGATGTTTCTTTAGTAGACATATCAAAACCTGACCTGACATAAGACCCGGCCCAACTTTGTAGGATCTCAGACCCGGTAATCTGGACCCGAATCCGAAATAGACTCTAATCCGATTGACCTGAAATTATCTGGGTCAAGCGGCTTAGGGTTAGGGTCAACCCTTTGGGTTAAGCTGAGCAAAAAACAGTACTGTTTTCAATTTATTTTGTCCCTAGAACACCAACATGATCCTATTCGATCTGAAACAAGCCAAAGCCATACGACACCATATGAAATGGAGCTGTACGGACACAAATTTTCAAGACAATTTTTTTCACTATTTTTTATTATATTATTTTAAAATTCATTTTTTTACTTACAAATAAAGATATAAATTTCCGTCCACTATTTATATACACCCATTTTTATATATTAGGATGGGGTACTGAGGGAGCCTGATGTACGCAGGCTTACCCCGATTGAAAAAATCGGGAGACTGTTTCCAGAATGACCCACTTAGTACCTGTATGAGAACCTCTCTATGCCTGCAATGGGAGCTTGTTAGAAATCAATGTAATAATAAAAACATTGTAGTGAAAAATGTTTGAAATCAACGTAAACATAAAAACATAGTCGCGAAACAAACATGCAAAGTTGAAGTAACACATAAGTGAAGCATATAAAAACACATTAACACGCAAGGCGACAACGACCCTATCAAGCCGCTTACCGCTTAAATAGAGCACATGTAAACATACAAAAAAAATAAATGCAAGACGACAGCTACCATATAACTACGAATACAACATGCACAATAGATACCCTAGGCTCACCACGTCAATATACGCTAACACTACACCCTATACTCACAGATAAAGCACCACTACCCTAACAGTCTCGTACTCTAATCCTCATTCTCCAAGAACCTCTATCTAAGGCCATGTCGTCACTGAGTGATAGTGTAGTCATATCATGTCTAATACATTCTCTCCAGCTCTTCTTCGGCCTGCCTCTCCTTCTACCCCCGCTCACAACCAAGCTTTCGAACCTACGCAACGGTGCCTCCGGGCCTCTCCTCTTGACATGTCCAAACCATCGCAATCTACTCTCTCGCATCTTTTCCACGAACGGAGCCCCGCTGGGATGTTGTTGTTGTTGTTGTGCAAAAAATAAATTAAAATATATATTTTAACAAAATTATAAAAGCAGTTCTTGACCGTTGGGTCGACACGACCTGAAAATCACTAAAGGGTGTTCAAGTGACACCACTTTACTATTTTTTCTTTTGTAATTTAGTTACTGAATGTCATTAGAAGTTGAATTTATTTTAATAAAACTCCAAAGGGACATGAGTTAAATACGTGAAGTAATACAACATGAATGGATTTATAGGTTCTGTGGTGATGCGGCGAATTTTTGTTTGTGCTCTTTAGACTTCTTGACAATTTCTGGAGAAAGATGCGACCTTGTTGGTTGCGGATCAAATTCACCTGTAGTTTCTACTTTTAGTTATTTTACCTTGTAGTTGTTGACTTTATGGGCTCTAGACATGGAAGGCCAAAGAAAAATATTGCTAGTTTACACAAGAGAAAATCTCACCCACACTACTCAATAGTACATTACTATGTTAAAATAGTATACACAACTATGCTACAATAGTATAACACTATTACCTCACTATATTACTTCTCTCCTCTCCTCGCACAACATTTCTCTAGTTGAAATGGGTACTCAACTATTATTGTGTTGGGCACAACAAAAACTTACGCATGACTTACCTATTATACAACAATCTATTGGATATTTTCATAGCTTTCACATTTATTGTCTCCACTCATTTATTACATACCATGTAATTTCCACACCTACAGAGAAACGCTAGCTAACACTAATATGAACTAGCCGTCATATTTTTTGATTTCTCAGGGTACTCACCTTTTTGGTGAACGATACATCGCCCCACTGTCAGCGCACTAAGCGGTTGGAGGCTGGCGAATGAGTTTTTTCCATTCGCAAGAGTTAGGAGTCGAACCCCAACCACATGAACTGGCCGTCATATTTTACCAATGTGTTTGGCATGGATTAAGAGGGAGTTGGACGGTGCAATATTTTCAACATAGTGAGGTGAGTGAAGCCCAGAAATTAGTCATCACAGCTAGGAGTTCTAAGCTTCCTCCACTTAGTTGGTAGTTCCTCGGAGTTTCCAATTATATCCGGCCTTTGAAAAAAAAAATTTGATAGACATAAATTGATAGTCCAGTTTCATTCTTCATTATTATATTGTTGATTAATTATTCATCATTTATCGATTTGAAACAGTTAAACGATCTGAATATATTCCCTGATGTGGGAGCATCTATGTGACGTTCTCCTAGTCACCTGATTGTCTAATTAGGAGTTTATGCACTGTTATTAAATTCCCCTCGTTATTGGAACACCAAAAAAAAAAAATCCCCTCGTTATTGAGTTTTAAAATAAACGTATTATTTTAGCTCTAAAGCATAATCATTCAGCTTGTCTGTTAGACACTTTCTGTTGAACCATTACTATTAAAAAGTACAGTATCTCATATCTGATCACGAAAACGATCCACTAATGGTTATAGTAATATATTTTAAGCTCACTTACATGTTGACCCACGTTACATATCCCACCTAAAAGCTGGCAAAAAACAGTGATCAGTTTCAGAAAGCTCAAAGTTCAGATACACAGGAAGTAGAGGAGATATCACTAGGAGATCAGAGAGGGTGTAATGGAGGGAGAGCATAGTAATGGAACAAAGAAAGAATGGAAGTTTAGAAAGTCATCAAAATCATCAGGAGGAGAAGGAAACGGTTTGTCAGTGAGAGCTGTTTTGAGTAAGCTTAGAGCCAATACCAACCCACTTGATGATCGACCTTTGATCCCTTTAGGCCATGGTGACCCTTCGCCTTACGCTTGCTTTCGTACACCTCTGGTAGCTGAGGATGCTGTAGCTAACACCCTCCGCTCTGGCCAGTTCAATGGCTATGCACCCATTAGTGGCCTACCACCTGCCAGAAAGTAAGTTAACGTTACGTACATACTTTGCAATATATGCATACTCTCTACTGTGTTATGCTCCTACTACTCTTGAGTCTCTGACTGTTTAGCATGCTATTTATCTAGTTGTGGGTTGTACTCTTAATCGTCTGTTTGTGTTTTTGCTGGGAATATTGTCACACATCGAAGAAGGAGGCTTAGCATGTAACCTGGTGAGTCGGAAACCCGGTAGAGATAGAGAGAAAATTTGGTAGGTCATTGACCAAAGGGTTAGAAAAGTTTTTTCCAGTCACTTTCTAAGGAGTTGTATGCACTCTTATTAAATTCCCCTTATCATTGAGCCTTAATGGAATGGTACTGCTAATGTGTTAAGACACTTTTTGTTTGAACCATTATTACTAATCAAATTTATCTCATTCCTAATCACCAAACCCATCCACTAATGATTATATATAAATCTATTTTAAGCTCACTGACATTTTGACCCACACTACATATCCACCCAAAAGCTGGCAAAAATGATCAGTTTTAGACAGCTCAAAGGGTTTGCTTGATAACAAGTTTATTGGAACATCTTATTGTGCCATGATTGGTTCAATTATGATTGGTAACAAGCATGTTCAGCTAGCGTTTTCACCTCAACTAGCTACAAATCAACAATCTACTCTCTCCCAACTGGTTCACTTTAACGGGTTAAACCAGCTAACAAATTCAGCTATTCAAATCCACCTAAACAGCTCCTGCTACCAACTATGCCAAACAAGGCCAAAGTTCAAATACAAAGCAAGTGAAGGAGATATCACTAGGTTTTCAGAGAGAGTAATGGAGGGAGAGAATAATAATAATGGAGTAAAGAAAGATTGGAAGTTTAGCAAGTTGTCCAAATCATCAGGAGAAGAAAAGGGTTTGTCAGTGAGAGCTGTTTTGAATAAGCTTAGAGCCAATATCAACCCACTTGATGATCGACCTTTGATCCCTCTAGGCCATGGTGACCCTTCGCCTTTCACTTGCTTTCGTACACCTCTTGTAGCTGAGGATGCTGTAGCTAACACCCTCCGCTCTGCCCAGTTCAATGGTTATGCACCCATAAGTTGCCTACCACCTGCCAGAAAGTACGTACTTTGCAATATATGCACTCTTTAGTGTCAACTTTGTTTTTGTTTTTTTTTTAGTGCACTTCCTACTGTGATATGCTCCTACTACTATGACTGTTTAGCATGCTATTTATGTAGTTGTGGGTTGTACTACTATTTATCGTCTGTCTGTCTGTGTTTTTGCTGGGAATATTGTCCCACATCTAAAAAGACTGAGAGACTTAACATGTATAAATGTGATTGCTTGCTGACTACAAGAAAAAGACTATTTCGAGATCCGTTTCAATCAATATCAAGCACAGAAGAGAAAATTTGGTGGGTCATTGACCCGGAAGGTTAGAGAAAATAGGGGATTTACAGTAATTTTTATTTTTATTTACAGAAAATTAATTTGTACTGTCTACTAGTGAGTTTATTAGTAGTGACTCCGCTGCAGGGCCGTTGCAGAGCACATTTCAAAAGATCTTCCGTACAAACTATCTCCAGATGATGTCTTTCTAACTGTTGGATGCAAGCAAGCAATTCTATCTGTGCTTTTTGGACTTGCACGACACAATGCCAATGTACTGTTTCCAAGGCCGACATTTCCGATGTATGATATTGTTGCTGCTACGTTAGGACTAGAAGTTCGCCACTACGACCTTCTGCCAGAAAAGGGATGGGAAGTTGATCTTGATTCAGTTCAATCTCTAGCAGATGACAACACTGGGGCCATTGTTATCATAAATCCTGGCAATCCTTGTGGAAGTGTTTACAGTATGCAGCATTTAGAAAAGGTGATTTCTTTGTAATTCTACATCAAAAATCTACCTCTTTTGTTCACTCTTGACGTGTTTTTACATATGGTTTGTTTATAGGTTGCAGAAACTGCGAGAAAGCTTGGCCTGCTTGTGATCGCCGATGAAGTCTATGAACATATCACATTTGGCAATAAACCTTTTGTTCGAATGGGAGTGTTTGGATCTATAGTTCCTGTCGTTACACTTGGTTCCATTTCGAAGCGATGGATGGTGCCTGGTTGGCGGTTTGGTTGGCTTGTTGTAACTGATCCAAACAGCATCTTACAAGAAACTGAGGTAGTACTGTTGTTCACTCTTGCATTGCATTTTTTATTGAACAAGTGTGTTTAACATCAGTACAAGAAACTGAGTATGAATGATGTTTACTGGAGCTGTTCAGACTTAAACTTCACCGTCAATTTGGTCGACTGACTAACATCTACAGGTTTTGTATGAGATTTTTTATCTGTCTTGACTATTATTTATAGGGTTCTTGCCCATCTGACTGCTCCTAGTCTTATGGCATGTGATGATGCATCGCAGTGTTTGCAGAAGTACAATAGTGTTGTCGAATGTCGATACAGAAGTCAGACCACCCGAATCACAATTCACTATCTGATGGAATAGTTCGTCGCAGAAAAATAAATACCTTTATCATCATATTTGTAAAACTTAAGTCTGACACCATACTTGCAAGTTTTCAAAACAAGGAAAAGTAAAGATAGTTTTCCTAACCTAATTGTCACTTACTGTGAAGTGTAGGTCATAACTTCAGAATATGAGGTTATCTTTTTGTGTGGGTGTAGGTCTCTACTATCCAGGATTTGGTTTAGCGCTATGTAGTAGGAAAAAGTGTTGGTTCAGTTATGATGGCTGCAGTAGTCTGTAGTAAACCAGCGGGGGATCCATCTTTTTCTAGAAATGATCCTTGATCACCAATTCATCATGACTCATGACCTTAAAAAGTGACTGGATATGTTGGTCTGGAAATGCCTGTTCATTTTAGATGGCGAAGGCAGCTTACTTTCTGAATTAGAATTGCTTTGAGCTTCTCAAACTTTGTGTATTATATGGGAGTTTTTGTCAATAATCATTGGGCCTGTTTGTGTAGTTTTGATTTGGAGACTCTTTTCCATCTCGAAAATGAGACAAAAATCGAAATATGAAGTCCAACAGCATCCACGGCAATGGCACGTATGATCTATATTTGTGAAGTTTATAGGCAAACTCTGCTATAACAGTTTTTACTGCAAACTTTACTGTGATTGGAAGTTCTTACAGACAAAGGTGTAGAAAAGAAAAAAGCCAAACACCCCCCTGCCCACAGGAGCTCACAGGAGCTGTAGGGAAAAGAGCGCTTTAGTGCTCATGTTCTTTAATGCGGTGGTTAACAGCTAAAATCTCTTTGGTTGCCATTGGAAAACTCGTGGCTGCCTTCTCATCCCCACCTCCTTTGTCAGATTGAGAGCTGTTCTTGTTTCTCAGGAACAAATCTACCACAAAATTTTTGTTTATGCTTACCCCCACAGATTAGTTAGGCTGTTGTGTCCAATATCTCTGTGCTTGCTTCATTTACAGTTGACAGGATTGGAGTTCTTCCATAATAATTTCTCTGTTTTCAGTATAATTTATTGAATATTAATTCAATCTAAGCATTTTTTCTTAATCTCTGTAGCTTTTGGAGCGAATCAAAACCTTTGTCGAAGCTGCTTGTGATCCTCCGACATTCATTCAGGTTTATCTTCTGAATCTCTGATATATGTTCTATTTTGACCATGCTATTTGATTAGATGCATCTAGTTTCCTGCTTTACTATAGGAGACATGGCTTTGGACAATTATTATTCTTTTACTCTGTCAAAATTTGAAGTTCAGGCTTGTCACTCCATGATCTCGGAATGTGTCACTGACATCATTCTTGCTTACTGCAAAATAGTGCCCAACCAAAACAGGAAAAAAAAAGCTGTTTTTTGTTTGCCATTACTTCGAGCTTATATATTTTCATATACTTGTGCCAATTAGGGGTGCTCGCAAAAAATTAGAATAACCAATGTCCTATGAGAACTGAAGGAGCATTCTGTATGACCTGTAGAATCACCCTCACTGACCTGGAGGACTTGCTTATATCATACCAGTGAAATTTAAGTTGTATGAATACGGTAGTATGTATGGATTCTGAAATTTTATCCTCATTCGGTGTTCATTTACTTAAGTCTATTGCTTATTTTGAAAGACTCGCATAATATCTGTCTAATGAAGCATTGTGCTTTCGGCTGGTAGAACTTTATCAGGGTAAGTTACCTCAAAATTTTCTCTGATTCTAACGATGTCAAAATTTTGTAGCTGACTGCCTTTCTCCCCACATAGCGTTCTAATATCTCTATCCCGGAGGCTTATATTCAATAGACATCTCAAACTATGAAATTGTGTTGTTTTTTTTTTTTTTTTGATGGTGTAGATATTATGTTGTTGATTATAGCTAATATTGTGATACTTAATTTATCAGGGGGCAATTCCTGAAATCATTGAGAAGACAAAAGGGGAGTTCTTTCAAAATGTCATCAATATCTTGAGTCAAGATGCTGAATTAATTTTCAGGAAGCTTGGGGAAATTCCTTGCATTACGTGTCCAAATAAGCCACAGGGTTCTATGTTTGCGATGGTGAGGAATTAATCAAGTTCAATTCAGATCATTTGCTGAAGTGTGTTCTTACTGACGTGATCTGAATGGACACCTACATTGTAGGTCAAGCTGAACTTGTCCATGCTATGTGGCATTGATGATGATGTCGATTTCTGTTTGAAGCTCGCCAAAGAGGAGAAAGTGCTTCTTCTACCTGGTATGCAAAAAAAGCAGTGAACGACTATTAAGGATTCGTTTACCTATTAAAAATGTCATAAGTTGCATACACATAACAAAAAAGAAAAAGAAAAACCAATGTGGTTTGTCATGTTAACTGTTTGAAGTCACCCTAGCTAGCCTTTTCATGTTACCTATTAAACAAGTTAGAAGCACTGAAGCATGAACATTTAGAGGAGGTGTCTGTTGTAGGCTACACGGTCATAGACATGGATAGATTTTAATATCAAAGAGCTAACACTAATAGCATGCTGAAGATGTTAACTGAAGAGACAAAGAGGAGTAGATACTAAAAAAGAGTGAAGTAAAGAAGTGTTATCTGGTTTAGTTAGCATGCTCATTGTGCTTCTACGAGACTTAATTAGTCAGCAACTTTTTCCTCTCACGAACTGTTCCTGTGTGTTTTCAATAGGTTCTTCACTGTGGATGAAGAATTGGCTCCGTATAACATTTGCCCTCGAGCCAACAGTACTTGAAGAAGGTCTTGAAAGGATTAAAGCATTTTGCCAAAGAAACGCAAAGGAACAATAAGATCTCTTAAGGTAGATTGGACGTATGATCTTGATTGTGGTAAGTAACAATTTCGTTGTGGAACATCAGCCATCACCTATTGCAAACTTCAATGAAGAACATCTACATGTTTAGCCATGTGATTTCTCAGTGAACTGTTGTAACTAGGCTTCAATTTGTACTAGTACTGTTGATCAGCAAAACTTAAGACTGCATGTTATTGTTTGATAAGAGCTCCGCCACTTGGTGGCAAGTGATTTATCCAAGGAAGAGGATGGATGGATCCAAGGATTTTTTTACTAAGTAGACCAAAACACCCATAATAAATATAGAAGGTAATATTTAATCAAATCACAAAAGTCATGGTACGTGATGTATGCTTCTTTTAAAAAAAAACTAGACTTTGTTTATTCTAAAAAGAATTTGACCAATATTTAACAACCAGGTTGCATTAAAAAAAGCTACATGACCTCTCTCAAAAAAAAAAAAAGAAGCTACGTGACTGATTTCAACTAGCAACATCGTTTATATGTTGAGCTTGCCTTCACTTCCAGTTGCTTATACAGTTATAACTTATACTTACGTATTTGTTTTC
>ONZK01006174.1:1207-13091 GCA_900322385.1 Pharnaceum exiguum
CCTTAGTCCTATGGTTTCAGAAAGAGTGGCTTTTCCGAACTATTTGTTAACATCTAAAAAATCTCATCTCACCCAGTTCCTTCCTTCCTGCTTTAGAAACCACCCTCTCACCCCCAGCTCTTTCTCAGTAGCTCCAACCTCCAAGACATCTAAACTCTCGCAGAAAAGTCACAGATATCATTAATCCACGTCAAAAGTCGCTCTGTCATGCTAAAGCAATTGTTGCTCTACAAACATGAGAATTTGAACTTCTAGCAATAAACACTTGTAACGGAATACAACATACTTCTTCCTAACTTCGGCGCTGTTAAGGAAAGTACACCACAATTCCACACTAAATTGGACGCGCATCTCATAGCTGTGATGATTTTAAAATCGTAAATTGTAATCCAACATTAAAGGCTAAAGCATCTTCTTTAAACTCAACCAAAAATTGACCATGCTTAGACAAAGCTTTCCATAAACTAATGGGTTGATACCTTTTTTTCTTTCTATTCTCCAAAAATCTGATTTAACTTCCCATCTAGTAGAGAAGGAGTTCAAAGAGTCATCTATAAGCAATTTCCAACTTTGGATAAAGTAAATTTGACCAGATGGTTTCAGATGTCCATAACTATTTTTTCGTTTGAACTGTACGGTGATGCATTCCATTTCTAGGATAAATCGGAATAGCTTCTCTTTTTCACCGGTCAGATTAGTGTACAATACACCCCTTTGCCCATATTGTCGGAGGCATTGTAGGAACTACACAATTGATAGTGACGAAAGATAACAGATGAGAAGATAGTTTATAATTCAAAGTTCAACTTTGAATAAGCAGTTGATAATCAATTTTTACCAAATATGAACGAGAAAACCCTAGCACCATTCTTCGACATTTGAAATGCCAACTCAAGTTTAGGCAAGTATCCAGAGATAAACCTAACTCTGTGCTGCAAGATAATGGTTGGGATACGCTCTTTGGCGTTTTTATAGAGTTGTTGGTTTGTCCTTCATCCATACTAGAGTTCAGAGGTCTTGCGTTACATGGGTTTTGGGAGGGATGAGGAGAAAAAGTTGCAGCGGTGGAATGAGATGCAAAAGCATTTGGATTTTACGGAATGCAAGAATTTTTCCCTCAAATTGCTTCTTCTAACATTTCAAATTTCGCATATTACTTCAGGATCAGGTTAGTTTTTTTCTCCTCGTGAACAAAAATGTTGGAGCTTTTCAAGACCTACCTTTAACTATTTTTTTTAGAGAAATTGGTAGTTTACAACTACTTTTTTGGAGACTCTTTCATTCTTCTTTTTCTTCCTCTCCAAACCTCTTAGTCCGGAAACCACCTGGAGCCAGCTAGCAAAGACTAAATGGGATCCACCACCTAGACACACACACAAACTCACACATCCCAATTTGGTCCATGTCAAGGAGATGTGACTGTAGGCTGTCACTAGCCTACCACGTAACTTTCCTGCTCTATCCGGGATTGAGAACAGCAATGAAAATTATAAACAACATTTTATAACACTCACAAGCGGCCTTTTTGGAGACTCTTAATACCATTTTTTGGTACCTTTAAAAAAAATGCAAGAATTAGATTTCTTTTCTTCTATGAGAATTGTTAGGATCCATTATGAGACCTATAATAATGTCCTATTATGGAGAACAATTGAGTGGTTAAGATCTTCTACGGCATAAATTCTTGTAAATATCTTCTTACCTAGCATTATCTCTGGCATGGGTTATTATACTTATAGTTGTTTGAGAATTGGGAGCAAAATTTGACGTGTTGCAGTACTTCATTATTTGGTCACTTCAAGGGAGTTGATCATTACCTTAGCAATACCTAACAGAGGAACTGGTACTAATCATGCAAACCCAAATAGTGATAGACCACAAATCTTGGGACTTCAGGACTCCATCAGAGAGTTCTCAAGAATAGTCTCTTGATGATCAAGAAAAGCTATATCATATTCCAACATATCTAGCTTAACTTTTGTTCTATGGAAAAAAGTGAAATCTAATGGGACTGACTTCAAACAACGTTCATTGATTCTGAACATGATGTTTAAAAGAACAATTTTGTTAGAAGAGTGTTGGCATGACGGCCAGCATTTTTTTTGGAAGAATATGGTCTGATAGCCATACAAGAGCATTACACAAAGATGCACGACAATGTACAAGTAAGTCTAGGTAGCTAATAAAATTATCAATTTTATGTTATTGCATATCAGGAAAGCAGTTCATAGAAATAAGTAATGGAAAATCCTGCCAGAACAGGGTGGAAGTTCATCATCTACTTTCAGGATTCCTAGAGATGCTGTAGCACTGGGGAACTGGAGATCAATTCAATTTTGAAAAGAAAGAACACCACAACAAAAGTGTGATTTTTACATCCCAAGATGGCTTAGCAAGTAGGAAGGCTTAACAAAAGGGTTAAAGAGAGTCATATAGTCATATACTCATATCCAAAGATATCTTTACTGTGTTTCAGCTTTGAATGAAAAAAAAAAACAATAGGAAAGAGGATGATTTGCAGCACCATTTTGTGTGCAAGAACAGGATGATAATGATCACCCACTGTTTCCTGCCTTTACACTGAACAGGCTTGCTAATAGGCATATGCCAGGGAAAGAAGGCATCAAGCTTTCAGATGACTGAAATAGTAAGCAACAGAGTTTGTGGCCTAAAATGGACTCTTGATCAAATAAGAGGCTAAGAGCTCTAAGACATTCTAAATCAAGCAAAGGAGTGCTACTTTTCAGTGCAATCAGCCACATTTCCTGAGTACGATAGTGGACATTTGGTCAACAACATCAACATAGAGGGAGGGTGGAACGGAACAAAAAAGGTCCTGGCCATTGAAGCCTTCGGTTCTAACCAGCTCACTTCATCTGAGTGCGCAGTTTTATAGTTTTTCTGCTGATTCTGAAGTGAGATATTATGAATTTACGCCTCCTATGAGACATTATTTTCTTAATGTGATGTCATTCTATTTTGAGAAGGAAACGAAATAACTCAGAATGCATTTCGTGACGGAAATGAGTTTCCTTTGAACTCAGCAGTCAGCACGCCATAACGAGAACTACATGAAGTATAGCTTTGTTCTCAGATTAATTTTTTTTCTTTTGAAATCAAGATTAAGGACAGAAAATTTAAGTCGAATACTTGCTTGATTAAGAACTAAGACGCTTACAAGCAGCAAGATCTTTCATCCCAGCCTTACAAGTTCACAAAGCTTTTGAGGGAAAAAATTAGGTCTGATGTAATAAGCTATCAGTGATCTTTCTTCGGCGAATCTACTACTCGATATTCTAGTCCAAAAAAGCAAACATACTTAAGAGTATAAAACCTCCTAGTTCCCGCAATCATCATCGTCAATAAATAGGATTCATTGAACTCCAAAACAGATCATTGGGTGAACTCTCTTTGTTCCATATTTGAAGTAGAATTAGGATTTTCCGCCACGCAAAGGAGAGAAACATTTGGAAGGCAATAGCATGGGACTATAGGAGTGTCTTTTCTAATATATTTAAAGGTGATAGGATAGTTAATCAATGAAAATATAGTTAGTAGGATCCACAATAAGGTAAACATAGATTCTAAGTTCAAAATCATTTCCTGAATCCTGATATTGTTTTGAAGAAATGATTAGGGTTATGACTTCGCCTCTGTTCTCCAAAACTTATTTCCCGAGATTTCATTGCTTCTTACTAGAGCAATTCCCATGCAATTGCACCGGTACATTTATGCTATTAGTAGCTGTTGGATTTTTAACAATTTTTTTAATAATAGTGGCTGGTTGAATGTCTATTCAGATTACACAACGAAATTGACTCGATTATTTATTTTATTTTAATTTTTCTATACATTTTCTATAATAACATATATTAGCTGATTAACTCTTGTATCGACCAATGAGATATTGCCATGTCATTAAAATAAGTCCACTTTTGCTCTCTGGCTTTTCTCTTTACAATAATATATGGATAGATAATGCACAAAATATGTGTGAACCCGTATCATATATAAGACTAAGTCATTCATGGACATCCAGGGGTCACTTAATACCAAGTCTCATATATGTAACGGGTTCACACAAATTTTCCTGTAGATAATGATTTTAAGTCTTATGCTAAAATTGACTCTTTTATTTTTTTTTCATTTTCTTTTACACTTTTTCTACAATTAAGACATTTACACTTGTATCGACCAAAGAGATATAGCCATGTCATTAAAAATTTGTTTTGATAAAATTGATAGTCCATCTCTCTGGTTTATCTCTTTATAATAGTACATTGATAATTAAAATTTAGGTCCTTTCCGAAGTTTTCCAAAAATACTTTTAACGGATTTAAGTTCAACAATAGCAGTTCCCATTTTTTGGAAACAGTCTCCCAATTTTTGGGGTAAAGCTGCGTACATCAGACTCCCTCAGTACTCCTCACTACAGATGAGATTAGACTGAGTTGTTGTTGTTGTAATAGTAGTTCCCATTTTGTCACTAAAATTACTACTTTTTTGGCATCACTTTTAGGCTGTGTCTTGTTCATCTCCTTACATTCCGTTACTTCCAGTTTAGTTCAATTTGAGTCCACGCTCTTACAAAAACTATTTATTTAGCTTCCATCAACTTACAATTTAATTATATTCAATTGTCCAATTCAAATTGATTACAGTTTTATATTATAGTACAAATTACAATTGTCATTCTTATATCATCACTGCAGAAATTTTAAACCGATTCGAAACTATTAAATTACAATCAAAAAGAGCTAATATATCATAAAATTCTGAAACAATTTCATAAATATAATTACAATTATAAATATAATTATACCTTAGAACCATTGGATTTCGAAGAGATTCTCTTGTTGTCCATTGTCGTCCTTGTTTATGCTCAAACCCTAAGAAAATCCGCAAAAACTTCCAGAAGCGCTTCTTAGTAGAGTATAGTACGAACACGATCATCGTTAGTATTGCTACTTATATGAGAGGAGAAATGTTAGAAATGTGAAGAGGTTTTTACAGAAAAGGGAATTTCAACAAATACAGAGAATGAGAAGAAGGCCGCTGATACTCGGACAATATAAGAAAGAGAAAGTAATTGTAGATGTTATTGGAAATAAATCATAAATGGGCGCGTAAATCGCTATTAATATTAATATTATTTTTTGGACCTTTTGCCTAATTTGGGCTTTCATTATTGAGATTCTTTTCCTTTTTTCTTTATTAGAGGAGGTTTTGTTCTCTTTTTGTTCATGGGATTGTTTTCTTTTTTCTGTTTCATTTTGATGATTTGTTTAGTCTTTTTTATTATTATTTTATTGAATAAAGTAAAGAAGAAGAGGGAAGGAATGCCCAAAAACCTTTATGAACTCGTTTTATATATGACACGTGGTTTTTAATGATAGAAAATATTGATTAATGACCTAACGATTGTAAGTAATGACCCCCTGTTGGTAATTTAAATACCATATTTCATAAATAAAATGGGTTCACATTGTTAATCTGAAGGATAATGTTGATTAAGTGGCTTCTTTCATTTACAAATTAAAATAAAATAAATTAAAGTGAGCAATTGAGAATTTTCTTTCTTCATATCTCTTATATACGTACCTATCTTCATTTAATCGCTTCTTTAACTAGATACGGAAATTCAAGAATCTCAAGGATAGGTAATTTAACTTTAATGCAATTTAAACCGTTGAAATGTATGAATTAACTTTGTAAGGAAATTTAGTCGGAACTTTAAATAAGTATGCTACTCATAGCTGCACATTGAAACGATATTAGTCTCAAAATCTCAATATCTAAGTTTGGATTGTCCTTGTTGTCCACTCTTTCTTTGAACATGTGTGTTGTTATTCAAATACCTTAATCTGTAATAATTAAATTTAATTTTTTCAAGGTAATCCGATTAGTATATACGACTCTTCCCAATTTCATATCATTATCCTCAACCTACAAATTGATATAAATAAAAGATAAGTGGGTCAACAACGCCACGTGTCTTTCATGTATACTCTATTTGATTAATCTCGACAAAAGGAAAAAAAAATCAATGTAGCAAAACCAAAATTCATCAAAAGATTAAATATAAGGAAAAAACAATCACATATATTTTCTAGTAGGTCTTTGGTACACATTTATGACTAATTATAAAGGGGCTGACTATTGACGTTAG
The DNA here is from genome assembly GCA_900322385.1 of Pharnaceum exiguum. NCBI lineage: Eukaryota > Viridiplantae > Streptophyta > Magnoliopsida > Caryophyllales > Molluginaceae > Pharnaceum > Pharnaceum exiguum. The sequence continues at coordinate 7,377 of ONZK01006174.1, forward strand.
TGACTAGTGAAATATGTTATAATGTTTTGCAAAAATCACCCGGTTTACATGTACACTCGGTATACCTAAAAATTGGAGTATATTTTATTATTCTCTGAAACTATTTGACCAAAAGTAACCCAAAAGATTATTTTATATTGAATCTGTTTAGCCAACTTTGCTAAATGCTAACCCAATCTATTGCACGATTACCATTTCGCTAAAAATGCAAGACCAAAAAAAAAAAATGCAAGACATTAGTAAATGACTGATGTGGTGACACCTGACAACTACATTTGACAATTTCAAAAAAAATCCAATGTCACTGCTTTCAAATTAATCTGATGGAGCACAATATACACTCATGTACCAAATAATTACCACAACTATTTGAAGGGGGAGAAAAGAACTAGTGCTCGTGAAAGTAGTATAAAAATGTGTTATATTTCTTATTTTAATTTCGGTTTCCTCTCAATTCGTTTCCAGATTTTTACACCATACAAATTTGGTTACTCTTGCCTCAGGAAAAGAAACGAAACTGCCAATAGCACTCCTCCATTAAACCTTCGGCCAAATCATGTACTATCAAGAGGCTTTTCAGGAGCGCCCATAGCAGCCGCAGCCACAGCGCAGCCCAAATTAAAATAAAAATAAATGAAAATTACATGTGTAGCTAGCCTACTACCCTGTAGGCGTGTAGCTCTCGTTCTCATGTCATGTGGATCCCAAAAAATATAAGCTATCTGAATGACCATTGTCAGGTCAGGACTCAGGAGCACAGGATCCACGTCACGCCGCTTCTTAGCCTGAAGCTGAATCCTTTCAGCTATTTGTGGACTTTGCTGGTATTTCCGATTTCTGTTTTCTTGCTATTCTTCTCCACATTGTTCATCCTGGTTCACTGCAAACTAAACAAAGAAGAAAATTCAAAAATGATAGGAGGCAATATTCTTGATGCTGGAAAATACTTTCAAATTGGTCCAAATAACAAAGACTCGGTAATTGATGAAAGATCAAAAGACAAATGAATGAGATCAAAAGGGCATAACATACCCTAATTCTCTTACTACTGGGCACATCAAGTACGCTTCCAGTTTGCAACCTCCGTAATGAATCATGCTGATAAGGGCAGCTCGTTCCTCTTTTGCAACCAACTGCACTGTTGAAAAATTTGCAAGGTCTCTGTACACTAACCCTTGCTCGTTGCCCAGACATGGTGGCTGGTTCAGATGCTCTTGAATTGGACTGTGGTATATGCAATCCCTCAGTTTCTCGTCTTTCCATTCCATGAAGATTGACAAGGTTCTTGTAGTAATCCATATTTTTGAAAGTTGGTGTCTCGGAAGGTACTGGAGGTCTATCTGGTTGGGCAGATGAAAATTGAAGCGCAGTGCTTGTCAAATTGTTCTCCTGGTGATAGCTCTGATTCAGTCGCCTTGATGAGGCCATTTCTTGTCCACGACTAATGAGTAAATCCTCTGATTGAGTAAAGAATTCTGCTGGAGCAGCAGCATCTGGTCTCCTAAACGAGAAACTTGAAGCTGGTGGTGCAAAAGTTTTGGGCACGGTTCTTTCTTCATTCACCGGCGGTTTTGAACTATTATCCAGCCCTGAAGCTGAGTAGTTAATTAATGGAACGGCCATCCTAGACCCAGAACTGAGCATGTTGGGTTGAGAAGATAATGATGCCTGCAGAAGCTGATTTGTATTATTTACATTCTGTGACAATATAGCATGAGATTGAGGAGTGGACAAGGGTAATGATTGAGTTGGCACTGTCAGGGAGGGTGTATAAGCAAGTGGAGAAGATATTGTAGGACCATAGAAAGAAGAAGGAAATGCATTCACAATAGGCTGTGATTTTGGCAAAACACTGCACAAGTTTGTGTTCACCTCCAGTGGCTTCTGCAACGAAGAGATATGACACTCCTCAGCGGATGAAGATGCCGAGGAACCACATCCTTTTGACAAAATCTCAATCATTTTGGGATCACTGAGAATTTTAGTGAGTAAATTAGTATCAATCATGCTTCCCTTCTCATTGCTTTTCATGATTGCTGTCAAGGCAGCCGAAGCAGCAGCGACAACATCAGCAGATATACCAATAGATGTTGCAGGTGACTTCTGATTGTCCGGAGGCCTTGATTCAACATGCACATTCTGTTGTGTGCTCATCATTGCCATCAAATCTTTTTCCTGGCCTCCAGACTCGGAGTTTGTTTGCACAGGGCAGTTCAGTGACTCGTGCTCCCCCACATCCTCCTCTTCAGTAGGATTGACAGGAATAAGAGGTGTTTCTTGATCATTGTAGTTGAAGTCTTCGGTGTTTGGTGGTAGTATGGGGCTACAAGAAAGATGTAATTTGGAAAAGTTCAGTCCTATAAAGCAAGAAGCAGGTGGGGAAGGGGAAGAATACCACAAAGGCACAGAAGCCCATAACAATCTACTACTATGAGGAGACGGATAAGACCAGTAGCAGATGGTAATTAGATAACATTCTTCGGTTCTTCCTCATCCAATCAACTAACTTGGCAACAGTCAAAAGAAAGAAAAAAAAAAGGACGAAAAGAATACTCAAGGAACAAAAACAGCCAGAAACATAGTCCTTGACAAACTAAGTTAATTTAAGAGAAAAATGTACAAAGGTATTTGTTGTTTACAAATAACACACTCTAGAAAACAATATCATACCACTCCTATGATCCTAGACATTGGATCAAAATCTCCTTAAGTAGAGGTGTCTCCCACCATCAGAAAGTGACACTCAGTCAAGGTACAATGGAAAAGGGTGTGTGGGAGGCTACGAAGTAAGAAATTTTGGGCCAGTTAGAAAGAGAGTGAATCACATAGTGAAAATGCATACAACAATCTCCCAAAGATTTAGCAGGACATAGAAAATGGCTCAGTGAAGCTTTTATCATCAAGTAAGAAGCATAGAAATTAGGTTCAGTATTAAAGACTCAGAAAGCAGCCAAGTAAAAGTTACAATGGCATAAAGATGCTCAAAACAGTTATCACAAGGTAGTTACAGATCTCTCAGAAAAGGAAAAAAAAGGAACATGCACCAAAACACCATTGTAACAATCTAATTGGCGTAAGAATTATCTCCACCAATTCTAATTAAACCCAAGTTGCACGGAAATGGGGACATGAAACAACAAATTTTAGGAAATCAAGAAACGGGGCGACAAAGAAATGGTTTCAGAAATAATTTATTTTTATGATAATTATAAGCTTTTTAAGAACATTTCACCATACAACTTTCACAATGATAGATATAAGATCACAATGGCTTACTTTTATTGCCTATTATGCATAAAATTCAAATAAAAACGAATTTTAAAAATGAAAAAAAGAAGAAAAATGACTAGAAGGCATTTCCGAAACGTTTCACAGTTTTGGAAATGTTAGGGAAACAGGGGATGGCACTACCTAGCCCAGTGCCATTCCAGTGTATCAAAGAATTGAGCCCATATTTCATCTGATTAAAAGCCTTTTTCTTTCCCACCCAAACAAAAACAAAGACTTACCAAACTTCTCGGGTAAATTTTGCAAAGAGGAGAAAGAGGCAATGGCACTAGCTTGTAGGAGAGGGGAGATTGAGAAATGGCATGGTGAGAGGCCAGGAGGAGGGGAATTAGGAGCAAGGGAGGGAAATGGAAAAAAGGAGCGAAATGTAGACAAGGGAGAGAAAGTAAGGAACAAGCAGACCACCTTCTATGTCACATGAGGCAATTTTGGTCCGAAAAAAGTTTTATTTGGTCAAAAATATCATATTAAAAAGGTCAAATCCTAGTTTGGCATCTTTGTTATAGAAAATGGTAATTTTGTACAGAAGTGGAACAAACATTGATATACTTTTGTACAAGTTTCTCTTAGTTTAATATATTTAAAGTGGAAATAGAAAGACAGCTTTCAGTCTTTCACCACAGCAGAAGACATACCTCGGAGGAATATCAGATAAGCGCGGATACCAAGCTTCAAGCACTCTCAATTCTCGGCTCTTCTGTGTGCCACTCTCTTGACTGCCTTCACCAGCAACCACATGCCAGTCACTATTTAAGATGAACTGTTCATGCAAAAGATAATCACCACAAATCAATTTGTTGACTTACAAACTTTGCAGGTAGGAGTTACCAAACTTATCATGATCAATCTCCAGAACACATGCACATAATCAAAATTATATAACAAACATGGTTTCTTGTCAGCATAATAAAGTAAGTACTCTCTTCTAAGGCAGTAGGTCAGCTTACCCTGGGTGGGCATCTCCATTTGGTCTGTGGAACGCAAGTTTCTTTTAGACTGGGTGAAAACCCATTACCTCCAAACCCGGGTGGTGGAAGATCAGTCCCCTCCTCACTCGAATGCAACATCCATGATGCCTTTGGCTGGAGATCATCATTTTCATGGCAAATCTGAGAGGGACAATCCTCTGACAGAAATAACTTAATCTGTCATAATAAACATATCATGATTCTCCATTGCCGATGAAGTTTAAAGAATTATTACTCTCTTTCAGCTTAAAGCGATAATGGACTAAATCGCAATGGCTAAAAAACCTTACATTACTTCTTATATTTACTGAAGTTCGGAAAGTCAATACTTCAATGCAACAATGCATTCAGGGTAGGTCAGCACCCCTATTGAATGGGGATGACACAAGGTTGATGTTGATGAAAATGTATCATGCAATGTGTCCCAAAGCAAACATTAAAAGATGCACAAGATTTACAATATTAAAAAAATCAGCAGTTTAAATAATAAATAATACACTAAACAACACGTTTTTCACATGATCAACTGAGCTAAAAAGGTCATTGATTGCAACAACAAAAAAAAGCAGATAAAATTGGTTTGTAGGCAAAGACTTATCCCATGATACCGAACTTAATAATTACGAAAACCTACAGTCAACGTAGCCAAAATCTTAGTTTTGCATAATAACGAACTAAACCAATAAAGCTTAATTCTTCTGTAATCCTCAATCATTAAGAAGTTAGAGAATGCATATGGCTGCATTTTATAGACCAATGGCAGGTCATCTAGTCCTCGCACCAGCGTCATAAGAATCCATTTTGGCACTATGGTGATTACGATGATATATTTCCTATTTACAAAAGGAATCAACCTGTTTCTTCAATGAAATATATTAATCAGACTTACCAAGTAATGAGCTAATGGGATTTAAATCATTAACATTAACATTCTTAAAATCATAACTCTATTTTGTAATAGTTAACAGACCCCGATACATGACAAATCGGCCATCTATGGCAAGCCCCAACTATCCCATAACGAAAAAAACCAACTTTGTCATCAACTGTTACCTTTGCCTAGGGTTACATGATAAGTAAAAACTTAAAAGATAAATAGATAGTTACTATCATCCTGCTTCTGACTCAACATTATTTCCTACACCTTTATCATGACATGATTTGTCATTCATGTTCTTAATTTTCACGATCTCTCTATACATGTTCCAAAAATGCCTCTACATACATTGTAGTGATCCTTGGGGATTTCTGCAAGAACATTATGTGCCAAATGCCAACAATGCATGATATGAAGTGATTCCATAGTTCCAATCACGAGGCAAGATCTTTATATCAAGTTGGCAATCCTTTTTATATATAAATAGTTGCAATAGCCACTTCACTCATGTTGTGTGTCCTGAGTTTCAAATTTTCTTTGCATGTTCTCAACTTCTCATGAATTCCCCCCCCCCCCCCCCCC
>ONZK01006180.1:779-13049 GCA_900322385.1 Pharnaceum exiguum
ACCATTAATTACTTTGGGGTGGAGAGATGGAACTGATATTTCAACAACAATCACGTTATGTTTCCAAACAAAGTAACCGCACCCTATAGCACCCCCGATGTTATAAAATAATATAATAAATAACATAAGTTTTAATAAAAAAATTACCATAGTTTCCTCTCTTTTTCGCTAAAACCGAAAATTTAAAACCTAGCTAAAACCAAAAACTTATAGCCTAAAAAAGATGTTTTCAAAACAAGTTCAAACACAAGGGGAAAATATACAATCAAACTTTGAACAAGCGAAAGGTGCCTCACTCCCATTCACATACTCCAACTTCACACTTATCTATATACCTGTTTTTGAAACCAAAAAGAAAGGAACAAGACATACAAAATCAGCACAAAATGCTGGTAATTCCATAATACTTTAAAATACATTTTAATTTCTTTTCTTACACAAAAGAAATACTTGAAATTCCTTTAGTACAAGTATAATAAAACTTAGCACGCAATAATACAAACACCAATTAGGAGTTGTTCTAACTTTAGCCATATGAGTAGATAAACTAATTTTGGGGGACTCTAAGATCAAACACTAGGCCCGTCCTTATAATTTCCATTTTCTCAAAAAAAAATCCGATTTCTTCAATTTCACATGCAAATACCAAAACAATGATGAGTAACTTCAAAACCATTCATAAACCAATACGTTTCTAATAAACTCAATAAACTTTAAGGACCAAGGTTAAACAGGATATGTATACTTCAAATTACAAAGTTTCATATGTATAGGTAATTAGTGAGTAATTAGGCCACATTAGGGTCATTTAAGCTAATTTCGAGAGAAAAAAAATTATTCGAATCAACCCATCTTCAATTTAACTTAGTTAAAGCTTAAATGAGATTAACAAATCATTCTTGAAGTGATTAGGTGTGTACAAAGGCTTCTCCTTTCTCTTCAATTATTCTTTTCTAATTAAGCTTGACATCAAGATCACTTCTAAATAAACACCAAAATGTGATTAATAAGACTTCAGAAACATGTTTAAACATAGTTTATGACTCTAATAATAATGAGTCCCTATCATCATTGTTATCACCCAAAGCACTCTTGTCAGCCATTAAACATCATATTCAAACTCTAGAAAATCAATTTCATACATAGCACATAGAAACACCAATCATCAACCATATAACTAATTAAAGTCTCTAAAAGAAAGTAATAAAAGTAAAATCAGAAAATTTATGGGGAATAGGAAATTACACAAATTGAGAGGGTGGGATGCATCCAGTTCGTTGTAGTGTTGGAGGGAGAGTGGAACGGGCGAGGGAGTATTGGAGTAAGATGTATGAATGAAGATATAACAAACAAATGGGGGGTTTTGATTAGTATTTGCTCCTGATTAAACTCTTCATCTTTATCACTTTCTTTTCTTTTCTTTTTGTTTGGGTAGATATGCATAGTTAGTTGGGCTCCCAGTCGCAAAATGGCCAGGAACACTCGTTCTTTGTAAACTCCTTGAACAAAACTTAGTTGCCGCCTCAATTTGATACTCCATAGTAGATTGAACATTTTAGCTTTTACTGTATGAGTTTTGCTGCTAAAATTAAAATCAATGAAAAAAGTACTTCTATGTTCTCCTTTTTTTTTTATCATCAACCAAATTATATTAATAATCTTCAAGTAATTGAACTAATTTTTTTATATAATCTTTTTGTAATTATTAATCTATGTTTTGAATGAAATGTGAACCATAACCATTGAGACCTACGTGCCGTATGTCCAGGGCCGTACCCAACCTATGCGGTAGAAAAATGATACTCCAACCGCTGGTCTCTATGTTACAATATGGTATTGGGCTGTACAATAATATACTTCTCAGTTCCATAAACCAAAAAAAGGGCCCTTTCCGAATTGCTTGCACGGGTCCAAATTCGGGCCTGCGTATGTCTCATCACTCGCTAGGACTTAGGCGTCAAAGGTCGCAGCACTCGATGAGACCTACGACGTGTAGGTCCGAGCGAGCGTTAGGACTTATGACGCGCAAGTTCCATCGTGTATCGAGACCTACGATTCCTAGGTCCCAACGAATGTTGAAAAATTGTTTGTAAATTAATAAGGGGGTAAAGGTTGGAAAAATAATTTTAATTTTGGGCGGTATCTAGGAAAATAGGGCGAGATTTAACAATCACTTTTCTTCTTGTCAATTGTTATTCGTGAATATTCTTAACAGTTTGATTCTGGCCTACAGATTCCTGGCGTGGGGAGGTGGAGATTATGCATGAAGAATCTGAAAATTGATACCTGGATGACAATCTGACTGGCTGGTGTCTACATATATCCAAAAAAATGGGGATACACAAATTCTGTGAATCGAAGTATGATTCGACACAGAACACAAATTCACCGTGTACAAAATATATCCTGAAGAGGAGAAGGGTACCCCCAACCTCAACATGCCAAGTAGCTAACAAAGCCATTTGCATCAACCTAATATGGCCTGAAGTTAGCATTACAACAAGGAAGCGTTTCCGAATGGTTCAGCTCACAATAGGAGCTACAGATTCAAATTCTTCATTTCAAGAGTTATATATACAGATAACAGATTTTCTGGAGTGACAGATCAGTGAACTCAGATCAATCTCCACATACAAGTTCTGATAGCTATCATTGAGTTACTTTGCCAATGTAGCACACACAATGTCTCATACTTGCATAGTTGCATTACATCAAGAACTTTCTCACAGCTCACAATCTTTCTTCACTAAAATCTCCTCTGTCAGAGCACTATCTAAACAACAATAGATGTGACAATCACTGATGGCATGCACTAATTGACTATGCTAAAATTACTAGTCCCACTGGATATATATCTGCTGTACAGATTTGAGTTTGTTGAATTACTCAGAGTTAAAGATTAGTGTAGGCCAAGATCTGGGCTTTAACCGTAGGAGATGAATCTGTCTCCAAATTTACGCTCGTTATACACTGCCACTGCTTTCTGCATTGTCTCCCTCCTCCTAAGCATATCAAATCTCTTTTGTCCCGTTGGGTGTGTCGAAAGGAAGTCACTCTTATCGTCACTAAGCTTCTTGTATACTGCAGGTGCCTTTTGAGGATCATACCCTGCTGAAGCCATTAGCATCAAGCCAATATGGTCTGCTTCCGCTTCCCTCCTATAAAAATTTGGCAAAGAAGAGAACACAGTTAACATCTGAGCATAGTCAGTTGCTACACTTCAATTGGAAACGAATATGATTACATTAGTAAACTAGCTAACTGATCCATATGCCATCCATACAGAAAGAAAAGCTACATTGAAGTGAACCATTCTTTAGCATCAGCTAAAGGACAGCCGCTATCAATGATTTTCAGAAGATCAAGGGGTACAATTCCGATAGAGATCTGACATTTGTAGCATCCTAGAATCGTAGATTGATCCAAAGCACATATATATACTCATTGATGGAGATTAGTTCAGATCAAGGGGTACAATTCCGGTAGAGATCCGACATTTGTAGCGTCCTAGATTGATCCAAAGCACATATATAAACTCATTGATGGAGATTAGTTTAGCTTGCCACAGTTCATTCATGATGATGAGCTAGAAAGTTTAGATCCTAAATAATGCAGCAAAGACATTATCACCACATCAAAAAAGAAATACTTGATGAGTTAGGGACTTACCTCCTAGATAAAGGATATTCTATAAGATACTGCACAGCCTTATCCCTCAATTGACTGAACCCAGAACCTTCCAGAGACAACGCGGACGAAACAACCCAAGACACCCCCAATATCCATAGAATCCTCATTAGTCTCTCAGAAACATGTCTAGCAAGGACATGACCCACCTAATTAAACCAAATGCACCAAGCCACACATAAGAAATCAACCCAATAATGAAACAACAGAACGTATATAAACTAAGAAAGCCAAAGGATCATAGATTATGTTATGAAAATAAGTCAAATAACAACAAAAAAACATGCCCTCTTTTAATTAGAGCTTTGCACTAACCACATTGTGCCACCAATAAGAAATCAACACAACAATGAAACAACGAACATATATAAAACCAAGAAAGCAAAGGTTCATAGAGAATACAAAAACATAAACAAACAACAACAATCCACAAATTAAGTACAATGGAAAGCCTTTAGCCCATGATCTTATACCTCATGGCCGATGACGGTAGCGATTTCCTCATCAGACTTACAAACCCTATTAAGCAAGCCAGTGTATACAACAATCTTTCCATTAGGAAGGCAAAAGGCATTAACTTCAGGTTCATCAATCACCATAACTTCCCAATGCATACCATTCAAATGAAACTTCCCTTTCTTCCTCTCTATCCTTCGAGCTAGCCAAGGTTTCTCAACTAATTTCATCTTTTTCTTAAGAGAATCATTAGCAGATGCATAACTCAATGTCATACTACCTTGGTTTAACTCCATATCCCTCTCCAAGGCCTCTAATATGTTCTCAGATATCTTAAAAATTCGTTCACTAACAGGGTTTTTCGCAGGGAGAATTCTAGCCTTGTTCTCAGTCTTAATACTCATAAACTGTTTATTTGACAACCAATGGTCAAGCTTATCACTTCTTGTAACAAGATGTGTCCTTTTTGTGTAAGGTACAGTCTCCCAATTGCCAAAAGAAAGAGTGCCAACAGCACAACAACCAAAGATCATAAAATATAGCCTATGTTTCCAAGCAAAATAACCCCATTCTCCTTGTTGCATTAACAGTTTACGTACAGAATTTGTTGCTGTTTTGTATTGTGTGACTGAACGGCGGTAAAACCTCATCTGGGTATGTCCGAGATTTGGTTGCAAGGTTGTGGGGTGAAATTTCATCTGGGTATGTCCAAGATTTGATCTTGGTAAAATATTTTTACTGCCAGGTAAACCAGAATGGTAAAATCTCTTGTGGGTATGTCCAAGATTGGAACTTGTACGTCCAACACGAATCAAATTTCTTAAACTAGTGCTGAAAAATCTGGACCCTTGAGTAACAAGTATAGGAGATAGTATTTTTGACACCAAGGTATATGATGATGACATTGCTATTGGACTAGTAACTAAAGATGGGAGGTTTGATTTTGTGAGGACAGTCAAAGCCATTGATGAAGACTGAAGAGTGATGAAGACAGCTTGTTTTTTTGTTGGATCAGGAGGGATTCAATTTTTGATGAATTGAGTTTCTGGTTAATTTTGGCTGTATATTGAGAGTTGAGACTGTGGGGATTGGACTGTACTTAGTTAGACCTGTCAATCTGTCATATCTTTTTGAACAAGAAAACCCGAGACAAGGTCCGATCCAACTTTATTAGGGTCAGACACCCGCACTAGGGATGTGTGGATGAGATTTCTCCAACACAAAAACTGTGTGAACTCATATATTAGACTTTGATATTAATGACCCCTTGACCCCTTTTACCATTCTTATGTATTAGACGGGTTCATACTAATTTATCTATTTCTCCAAAAATAAGAAAGAAAAACTTTCCAAGTGAAAATATAAATAAATTCAGAATGTCCAAAAATAAAGTCTAGATAACATTTTGGATAGAAGAGTAGCTCACAAATCACAATAACAACAAACTACCAATTCCTTAAACCTCCATTAGTGAACCTTTTTCGTGCAATAGTAACTTTTTTATGACCATTTACATGCATAAATAAGTTTTACACAAACCCCCCACCTCCTAGGCGGGAGTGTAAATCTTCTCTCGTACAATTGAGCATTAGCGAAAATCTTTTCCCGCACAATTGAGCATTAGTGAAATGGGAATGTTTGTCCATTGAATCCAGTACCGGAAATCACTTTCATTCCCTTGAAATCCCGTTTGTTACAATTTAAATTATGTCTTTTCGTGATTCTGTCAAGGGGGTGAACGAGAGAGAGGAGGGGGGAGTTGGAATTCCCTACAACCTACGAGGCAATGAGCCAATGGCAATTTGATGCCGAGAATAATTGTTGCACCCTCGCTAGTGTTTACAACTCTACATGAATACATCTATGCATCAACATTGGGATACATAATTAATCCAGTGAATGCAAACATGCATAACACATAACACAATTTCACACTGCATAATAATATCCGAGGTTATACATGCTTGTCATTATGTGCAAAAATACAAGGCTCATTCTAGCTCTAACACGACAATACTTGTCCACCAAAATAATAGTGAGCCTCACCGTACCCTTTGGTTAGCAATCGACTAGGAACACTATAAACCCAAACTCCGTATTGGATAACATAACGCTATGATGCCCGCAGGCCAAAAACAACATTTGTCTATTACCCAGATTTACATAGTTAACACAACAACCCTATTCAAACTTAGGGGGCAGCGAAATATAGTCCATGACCTCCATGCCGTCATCAGATATTGTGGTCTCAGTGCTCCAGCCACTACCACGGTTGCCAGGAACACAATCTGCTTGTACGAATCTTTGATCTGATGAACCGACATTTGCTGAAAGATGCTGATTGGCATCTCGAGCAACACTCGGTTTGACCTTCTGTTTGGCTTCTGCAGCCCTTGATAAGGCTTTGTTCAAGTGATGTGCACATAACTTCCGGTCAGGAACAGCTAAATTTCTACACTGCCATTTCTTCCCATCAGCTCTTCGACATCTTCCAGCATCAAAATTAAAATGGTTTTTAGCTCTTGAACATCCCTGACCTGTCAACAAGAGCGGGATACAATCATGACAGGCAACTCCAGACAGAACAAAATGTGATACCATAAACAAAACTAAAGTTTGCTAGTTGAGCTAAAAAGAAGAAATAACATTTTAGTGATAAATGACTAAGGACGGCTGATGGATACCCAAATCATAACATTAATCAATCGAAAGCACAGGCCTTAACAAGTGACTGCAATCACCCATCGTCACTGTATATATACAACAGCAGCAGAAAGTAAACTAAGACTTGCAGCTGACACTCAACGAGGTTAACAGGATTTGAGCACTTCAATCTACTTGGTAAAAAATCCATTTACCTTTCTGCCATCCATCACTTTGACTACATATTACAAAATCTCAGCACAAGGGGAAACCAAGCTAAGAATGATTTCTTACTAAGACATTGTAGAAGTAACATCCAGTCAGCAGCTTATGTATGCTGAAAATAACACACAGGTGAATCATACTGTAAATGGCAAGGCAAGAATCTATTACAAAATAAGCACCAGTAAGAAATTTTCACATACCATCTTGAATGACACTCTTGGGTGAGAAATCCAACCCTCCAGACAGACCGATGGAGCCAGCCTTCTCCTTCATGACGCTGTCATGTATTCCCACACTCGTCGGTTTCTCCGTTGTAACTGTCTCTAAGCTCCTTGCCAGGGTAGCCAAACCCGGAGTGTTGCTGACAACCTTAGTTGGATCCTTCTTGCCATCAAAGTGGTCGATAACACTACTGCAGCTACCCGGCGAGTTGTATGCAAGATATGCTGGCAAGTAATGCTTGGGGTCTGAAAAAGAATAAACGAAGCGATTTGCCTCTGCAAGGTTTGGAGATGGTGAAACGGAGTTTTCCACAAGCTTTCTTGAACGCTTCATACCTCGGTGCATATGGTTCTCACAGTATTTCCCATTCGGGATCACAGGTTTCAAACACCGCCATTTCTTCCCATCAGTTCTCCTGCATCTCCCAGGTTCAGTATCCATCTTATATACCTTTCCAGAATCCTGGCAGAAATGGCGCAACACTGAAATTGCGGGTGGAAACTTATCAAACAATTATATAACCACTATTCCATGAATACACAATCCAACAATGCAATGAAACAAGAATCAAAAGAGTCGCGCTTTCAAAACATGCATCACAATTCACAAATCGAACCTCATAAACAAACTAAGCCAAATCAACAATTCAACTTCTGTCACACTAACATACCAAACGGTAAAGACGGTAAACAACTTAGTTCCAATTCCACAAATTAGATGTTTTGAACTCGGTTCTTCAACAACAACATCATCACAGCCTAAATCCCATCTCAGATGGGGTACTGATGGAGTCTGATGTACACAGCCTTACCCCGAAAGATCGGGAAACTGTTTCCAGCATTTCTGAAAGGACTACAATCAATGGAAGGCCAATAAAAGTTGTATAACTTCATCTATGACTTGTTCCAATACAAATAATCCTTCAAATTTGAACTCTTTCCAGGGAAAAAATATCATCTGCCCAGGTTTACTACCATTAATAATCTCTAAAGCCTTGACAAGCTAAGAAATCTTTGATGCTAAGGTGATTTCTTCAATTCAAAAGTATAGGACTTACAATCTCAAAGGTACAAATAATCGAAGATTTGATTGCACAAGAGAAATTAAACACACACATGCCCACACACTTGATGAAAATGACTAATCAGATAGAAGCAAATGAAACTAAAAATTGCGCAAGGGTGATGGAACTCAGAATTTGTGCATATGAAACACATACAAACATGAAGATGTTTACTACCATATAAGTAGTAACAAAAATAAAGGCCAAAACGTACCTCTTATCACCATAAACTCAAAATCAACAACCAGCACCATCTAACATGAATGAATAAAGTACAATGACAAGCACAAATACCTCACAGTTAAGAGAAAAAATGCACCATACTTCCATACCTCATGCAAATTATATTAACTAAACATGTTCAAAAAAAATGGCATGAATAAATACTGCTACTAAAAAGGGCACATAAAAGTAATAAGTCCTAAAAACATGTCTTTGTGCAATTGACCAATTGTGCTACTAAATGTACAAATGCTAACTAGCAAAAAAACAATAATTTGGAAAGATTAAATTTTTATATACAATATTTACTTACAGAAAAGAGGTCTTGAGCAATAAGGAACACTGTTCCAAATGGGAAGTAGAAGGTGAAGAGGGATTGGAAAGCCAGAAACAATATGTCTATATATTATTAATTGTAGCTTAAGTTGTTCCAGCTGGTCCTGTGTGAAACTGGCCACTGAACTATGCCTACTCCTCTCTCTCTCATGATCATAATCACAACAGTCACTCTTCTCCAACTTCACACTCTTCGCAATGACAGCCCTTTGACTGTCAGTGCTGCAGCAAACGCTACTGTTTTTCAGCCGTTGATTAGTGTAGCAGTTGGCCCCACCAACCCCCAGGCCAAGACTTATGGACGGTTGTGATTCTTCTTCCCCTGTTTTGCTCTCTTCTTGTTTCATCTTTGACTGTCTACTTGTCAGTTTTTTTCACCTAATATGCTAAATTGAAATTGACCCAGATGAGTTTACGTAAAAGGGTCTCTGATCATACTAAAATTTTGTTGTTTTATGAAAATTAAGTTCTGAGGAAAACAGAGAGAAGCCTACAAAGTAAAAGTTTAGTCATGAATTGTGAGAAATGTTTGTTTAAATATTATAATATTGAGAGAAAATGGAAATGAATATGCAGGATTACAAGGGATATATAACCATGTTAGTACGTAGGTTGTTGGGTTGGTTGGTATTAAAATTGGTAATGATAGAATTTTCAAAAGGACAAAGCAGATAGAATTAGATAAGGAGATCAATAAGGTGATTTGTTAGGCTATAGGTCTGAAGTGAAGTGGTGAGTCTAGTGATATAGAGAGTGGAGGAGAGAGAGAGGAGTAGAGTAGGGTGGAGAAGTGTCAGAGGATGAGGACATCAACTGACAGAAGGAGGGTGGCTGATAGTAAAGAACTTGTCAGGCTTATGAGTTATGACAGGAGGAGCTTTTTACTTTGTTTTTGCTTTGCTTGTTTTGCTGCAGACTGTAGAGAGTTGTGCTATGCTAGCAGTCAGTAGCTAGTCACTAATCAGGAAGATAATTGTTTGTGTGACTGATGGGATGATTTTGGGTGTGAGTTGGAGCGTGCTTGTAAGACAGTCATGCACACCATACTTGTAGAGTTGTAGGCTTGTAGCTTTGGCTCTCAAGTTCATGTTTATCAAGCATAAGCATTAAGCAATTAAGCATGCTAAACTTCACATGAGACGCAGCACGAAATTTGTAAAGGGTATTTAGTGCGTTACACCTTGGATTCATGGAAACGCGTATGTGTAACATTTTCATAGATTTTAGACTTTCGTTAAACAGCTCAAGTTTAAGGTCGTGTTTGGGAGCAATCTGCTTCTGCTCTTTTTTAACATATCTTATCATTTTTTCTCTCACATCAATCTGCTATTAAATCTGCTATTTGTTATTTTTGTCATTATCTCTTTCACATCAATCTGCTAACTGCAATCTACTTCTGCTATCTGCTAATTTACCAAACAGGGCCTAAAGGTTTAAGATTATTTTCGAATTACGAGCCCAAATTAGCGATTATTTTCAACAATTTTACTTTCCATTCAAGAAAAAAAAAAAACTCCCTCCATCCATATTTGAATGGTCATGCCCATTTTTACGGTTTAGGAGGTGAACCTTTGACAGTTAAATTAAAATTTTAGAATATTAGATAAAAAGATTATACTTTTGTAAAGCTTCATTTCAAACAATCTAATGATAATACTTTTGTTCTGGAATTCAAAGTAATTTCTTTTAAATTAATGGTCACAGTGTTTTCATGGAAACCAAAAAAATGAGCCAAGTCAATACATGGCAGAAACTTACCCGATTCAAAACTAACCTGTAAACCGGCTCGAGAAATTGGGTTAAGAGCACAAAAAACTCGACCCAAACCCGAAATTGATCGAATTTGAAAAACTCAATCAAATTTGTGTTAAACTCGACCCGATCGAAACGGCCCATTTTTCTAATAAAATATCCATAAATATATATTTTTCAATATATTTAAAATGAATCAAACAATAATAATTTGCTTACAAAAAAAGTGGAAATAATGTGGAAGTTTTAACAGAATATTTAATATTATATTATTTCTAACCCGACCCATACCTGTTACTACCCGGAAATTTCAAACCCAAATGACCAAACCCAACGAAACGAAAGTCCAAAACACTCCAGACGGGCTGCTTTTACATGCAACAGCAAGACTGTATAAAACATAGTCCAAAACACTCCATACCCACTTCAGAGGCCTAAAGTCCATCTGCTAGATTGTCCACGGGCTGCTTTTATACGCGTCCAATTAACCGTCAAGAAACAACCTCATCACCTGGCGAAGAAAGAAACAGTCAAATGGACTTCCCCGCGAGGAAAGGAGGAATGAGCAACAGAATAGGAGCTGTAACAACTTCTCCACATTATTCTCTGTTACAGTTATCACTCAAGAAGTGACCTCATTTTTCATTAACATTCTTTTTTTTCTTTAACATTTTCCCCTTATTTTCCCTGCTGTGGCCTGTGGGTAATATATGAAGACAATTATATTATTACAATCAAAAAAAGTATATTATGCATCATGTCCTAGTTCATGTCCTTCGTGTGATACCCATAGACAAGATTAAATGGTAAAACAATTTTCAAAAATAATTAATCCAAATTAATGTGTTTGGGAATGCTTGAACACATTGATCAGATTGATACCCATTGAAATTTGTTATGTTAAAAATTAACTATATTTTCAAAAGAAAATTGTTTTTTTTTTTAATGAACACGGTATGTGACATATTATGTTAGTGACTCACTTTATGCCCTTGCATTGTTAATTCATGCAAATATGTAGAAAAAAAAAACTCTACATTTTGAGTGAAATAGTCTATCAGAGAATCACTCTGGTTTGATCGCGGTTAACATGAATTTAATCTTTTGAACAACATTATGATCCGAATATATAGTAAATATGGTGCTAAATCATAGTAAGTTCTTATGTTACCTCAATCGGTTATTGTGTACGGATTTTACAATTTGCAAATATGCCCTAAACAAATTCAACATGTACATAAGGATAACATTAAAATTTCTATATAAAACATTAGTACAAATATTTCAACAAAAAAACATTAGTACAGAGAAATTACCCAAAGAAAAAGGAGGGAAAACAGAAAACAGCCGCCAAATTTCCAATGAGAGTCACAAAGCCTAACCGCTCATCCTAGGATCCACCTAAATTTCTTGGATGACAGTTATTTCATCCTCCACTACGGGAGCTGATTCATCCACAACACTGTCTTGATGGATCCACAAATTAATTTATGAGTGGTCAAAAATGCCCCTGAACATATTTTGGAAATAACCACGGTTTGTACTCGTAACTCGTAAGTCATAACTGCATACAATTTGACTAATTATTTGCGAGGTCTTTAAAATATCCCCTAGTCTTAACTACTCGTCATCGTCATCCTCTTTTGTCAATCACGTGAAGATCA
>ONZK01006186.1:2560-13023 GCA_900322385.1 Pharnaceum exiguum
GGAATGATTTGATGCATGGTGTGGGTTAGAAGAGAAAAGGAAAGGGGATGGGGGGAGTCTGTGTGGGAAGCCAAAAAAGTACATGAAATGAGAAATTAAGGGGAAAGGGGATTAGATTAGACTTTGGAGGGAAATGAAAAGAAAGGGGTAAGGAAGATGACCTCTACGTGGCAAGTCTAGGGGTATTTTGGGTTTTTTTATTTATATTTTGGTCAAAACTATCTATTTACAAAAGTCAACAAAATGTAAGGGAGTTTCCTACATAAAAAAATAAAGTTAAAGGGAGTTGGGTACAAACTTGGAAAAAACCGGGGGAGTTTTGTACAAATTCTTCTTTATATAAGTAAGAAATCCACATATTTGTGGGCGGTAGGACTCGAATCCACGCAACCCGGCCGGTAATTCGAGGGAGATCTTTTCCATCTCAGGTAGGCCCTACACCCATATAGTATAACTAAGATATGGTACATTATTACTAAGTATCATCTTTGAAGTAGAGTGTTCATTCTATACTATATTTTATTTCTTTTTTGCATTTTTTCCTTCATGTTTCAAATCTTTGTTCTTCCTTGATATTCTTAGTTAAAGCTTCAAATTCACCTTTAAATTATTTATATTGAAACATTAATGAAATATAAAAAGATAAAGCAACTTTTTTTGGGGCCTTTATTTTCGCATTGCACATGGCCTTATTTATGGATGGTACGGCCTTAGCACCAATCATCCAACTCGCATTTTTCGTTAGCCTCTCTACCAGTTCCTTCTCATCGGAAAACCATGCAAGTCTACGACCACCCAAGGTTACTCTCAACAGTACACGACTAAGCCATATTTATTCATGAATACGATACAATAAAAACCAGGTGGACACCGCAAGGTCCGCAACCCATAACTCTTACAAAGCACTTCGATTGTAGCCTAGCCCACCGCGCTTCAAAATTGTGCATAAATCAAGAAGAGAACAATTGCCATAACGCAAGCTTGACTTGTAAAAAATTGATGTCAAGTTTAAAGGAATACAATTGTGAATCAACGGTAAGATATTCCAAAGTGAACTCATAGATTCATTATTGGCAGAAGTTTAGAAAGAAAATTTAGGGAGGATATATTTTTTTTGGTAAGGGAAATAACATTGGTAAACTCATTACTATGTAAGAGAAGTATGTACTAGGAAAACGAAATTTGTATAGATAATTTTCTAAATCATCATTAAGGTGTAGTCGTGTAGGGAGATAATAACCATGGTGTCAAAGTGTTAGATCCCGATGCATTGAAGAACGAACCATTGGACTCAACCACTTGCATATTACTACATGTCAATTCATGATTCTGGAAAAAATAAGTAAGAAGATTTTACTTTGAAAGTGCTATTTTTGAGAATTCCACATTGGCACATAGTGAAAAGAAAATTCAATAACCTATCTAGAAATCTTTCTTGGTTTCCTACTACCAAGAACCAACAAAAAGAGAAATGCTTTCTATTTTTAGTGCTTTCTAGCTTCTCCTACATATCCAAATCAATTTCCGATCCTTTACAGTTTACACGCTGCAAATAGAATAAAAAACTTCCGAGTAAAAGTTGGCGAAAGATAAGCATGAAAGATAGCGTATACTTGGACTAATCCAATTCCTACTCGTTTTTTTCTTCTTTCCCTTAAAATAGAAAATACAGCCGCCCAGTGAATCAGCTCCCCAGCCCAACCGACCTACCAAAATCTGGAAAGAAAAAGAAAAAGAAACCGCGTGAGAGTAAAAAAGAAGACACACTAAAGTAACCGCCTTAGTTTGCCTATAAATACAACACACATGTCCCCCCCGCCCTTCCAATTTGGAATTTCCAAACCATTCATTCATTCATTCATTCATTGTTCTGTGTTGTCTGTTTTTCTGTCTCTGCTTCTCTCTCTTAGTTACACCTTAACTTTCTCTCTCTATTTAGATTTTCCAGATATTCGTTACTACTTTAGGCCTTAATAACTCGAATTGATTTTATTTATATTCATATCTGATTGTTCATAGCCTCGTAGTTATGGTTCAAATTAAGGATGATGTTTGTTTGTGTGATTATTAATTAGAGTTTTATGCCTTAGATATTGTGCTTTTCGTTTCTTCTAATAATAATATAAGCAATTGATATATTTCTTGATGTCTTATGTATTAAAGTATTATATTAGGATGAATTTTAGCTAGGTAGTGTTGCATATGTTGATGATGCCACGGTGAATTAGCAATTAGGTGACACTTTGGAGATGAGATGAGATGAGATTCGTTGCTGATTACGTATTTGTTGTGTGTGTAGGTGAATTGTCTTGACAAGTCGTAAACTTTCGGGACTTCGATTGATTGTCGTGTATAGAAACGGGATAGGTTTTTTTGTTAATTCATTTGAGTCCTGAGTTTTGTGATCTTATGGATATTCTCAGAGGTGTTTGCGGTTGTTTTGTTAACTGTGTAACGTGGCGGTGCGCGGTGTCTAGTTTGTTTCTCGACGCTTTTTTGCTGGATGGATGACTCTCTCCAGGTTCAGTCTTGGGAAATTATGGTGGTTTGGTTGTCTTTTTACTCTTTTGACATTAACATTATGATTGCTAGGGTAGTCATTTTGTGATGACCACTATTTACAATCGTGCAATTCTGATTTTGATAGGCGGGTTGATGTTGATAAATATGATAACATTAAGGCAATGTTGTAGCGGTATGGCAATGGATTGTTGGTGTTTGGAAAACGCAACTTGGGTAAGTGTGGATATAGGAGTGTGTTTGACTATGTAATTTGAGATTGTGCAAGAGATAGTTTGCCTTTTGTTTCTAGCAGTGTTACTTTTCAGCACTTCAACTAGGGAGATGTTCCAAAGCGAAGTTCTTGTCTCCCTATGCTGTGTGCAGTTAAGCTTTTTCTTTAAACTGCTTCTGCGATCCGACTTGTAGCCAACTCTAAGAATATGGTTTGATTATTAATGATTGTAACCAAGGGCTTGTTACGCTTGCATTATGTGCTTTGGGACTCTCCTTATCTTCAGGAAGGAATTGGTATTTTGTGACCTGCTGCAGTTTCTATGCTGCTTTCTGCCTGCTGGGGTCTATTTATTGGTGATAGTCCATGTTCTGCTACCTGCTTGTGGATACTGAAACATTCGTACTGGTTGGTCGGATTTCCTTTTTGAAACTTTAGATCGAGAAGATTTCTTATTTAGTCTAACTTATCTAACTATTGAGTCGCAAAATTCTAGTGTTTTTTTTGGAGGTTTAAATGCTTTTAAGGAGAGGTCTGCTTCTTTTTGAATTGATGCGGAAGTCCATAACTGGCAGCGCTGGCTTTTGTCTTGTAAGCATTCACTTCTCTTCCGGTTACAGGCCGATTAAAATATACTCTAATTGTTGAGAAAGTTTACATTACGAAAATAAATAGATGGAAACCTCTCCTGGCAAAATGGGACCTTGTGTGTAGTGAGCATTCATTTGCCTCTTCTGGATGGTGGTTGATCAATCTGTTCTATGAGAGAGGGAATTAATATTATGCGCATCAGGAGAAAAATTATATTCTCGTTTTTCCAAATGTAGACACTCTTGCACCAAGTGTGATGTTGGGTGTGTTTGATACTTCCATGGGCTGCCTGTCATTGGATGTAAAGAGTCTGAAGGGACTTAATGAACTAAAGCTCTAGTTGAATTCTGTTGCTAAGCTTATCCGTAGGGTGTGTTTCCTTGCTGTTGCCTGATGCAGTGTTCTTTATGGTAGGGCTAAAACTGCTCGGTTGGTTTGATCTCTGGCATGGCGAGGGTGGAAGAGGGTTTCTGGTGGCTCTTTTGTGCATGCATGATGATGTTCTTCAAGTATCAGCGTTTGCTAAATTTATTTGACGAGTGTATAGTAATTTGCAACCAGGTTTTGGGTTTTGTTTGATATTGTATTTCCTTGTGGTTCTTTTTTAATGGTTCCGAGCCTAAATTCCTTGCTATTCTTTCAAGCTATACTTTGGTAGTTTGAATTTTGCTCGATTGAAGTTTCAAAAAGTATATGCCTTAATAGTCTTGGTCTTTGTATTGCCTTGTCAGGGACTCGATAGGTCTTTTACAAGTAGCCTTGCTAGAGGCCTGAACCTTGCTCATTTCTCTCCTACTTGGATGGCTACCAGTGGTTTGCTGATTTTTCTCTAAGCCATGTCTTCTTTTCATTTACGCATGAGTTACCTTTATCATTTTTCGACTTTCGAGTGGGTTACGGAAGACCCTATATTAGCACGCTTTTGACCGTTGGTATGGAAAGGTTTAACGTTCTGTGGGTGGAATTATGAAGCTGTAAGCTTGGATTGGCTTTTCATTTTTCAAATTTGAGTATTATGCAGTAATCATGTGCCTCTTACCTTCCATCTACTTCCTTTTTTAGTCTGTTCTGTTATCGGACACACAGTCAAAAACATACACACAGATATAAGTGTGGATATAAGAGTGTGTTTGACTTTGTGATTTGAGATTGTGTTCGAGATAGTTGGCCTTTTGTTTCCTGTAGTGTTACTTTTCAGCACTTTGTTAGGTGTCTTTTTAACTAGGGAGATGGTCGAAAGCGGGGTTCTTGTCTCCCTCTTGTGCAGATAAGCTTTTTCGTTAAACTGCTTCTGTGATCCGACTTGTAGCAAACTCTAAGAATATGGTCTGGTTATTCATGATTGTAACCAAGGACTTGTTACACTTGCATTATGTGCTTTGGGACTCTCATTATCTTCAGGAAGGAATTGGTATTGTGTGACCTGCTGCAATATGGATTTCTATGCTGCTTTCCGACTGCCAGGGTCTATTTATTGGTGGTGGTCCAGCTTCTGCTCCCTTCTTGTGGATATGCTGAAACTTTCGTACTGGTTGGTCGGATTCCTTTTTTGAAACTGTAGAACTAGAATATTTGTTATTTAGTCTGGGTTTTTAACTGTATATTGAGTCGCACAATTCATAGTGTTGTTCTGTTGGAGGTTTAAATGCTCTAAAGGACAGGTCTGCTTTTGAATTGATGTGGAGGTCTATAACTGGCAGCTGCATGGCTTTTGTCTTGTAAGCATTTTGTTGAGTAAGTTTACATTATGAAAATTAAAGATATAAGCAGTGTTTTTCTTCTTTTGTCTGAACTTACGCGAAGGTTGATATGGAAAGCTGCCTGGAAAAATGGGACCGTGTGTGTAGTGAGCATTCCTTTTCCTCTTCTGGATGGTGGTTGATCAATTTTTTCTATTATTGAGCGAGGGAATTATTATTACGCACATTAGGGGAAAAATCATGTTTTCATTTCTCCAAATGTAGACGCTCTTGCACCAATTGTGATGTTCGGTGTTTGATACTTCCATGGGCTGCGTGTTATAACAACAACAACAATCGAGTGTAAATCCTTATTAAATGGGGGTACTCGGGTCAGGATGTACGCAACCTTACCCCTGTTTAAGAAAACAGAGAGGTTGTTTCCGAGATTGACCAATTGCTGCACTGTAGTATAGACTTCCAACAACTTCACCAAAAATAAGAAGTATTGGAAGGTTTTCATAGCCATTTTGCTATTGTCCATAATCACCTAAGTTGAAAGATGGAGATAACTCTTTCAACTTCATAGGCACTGGAGATAACTCCATGTTTGATACTTCCATGGGCTGCGTGTTATAGGATGTGCAAAATCTGAAGGGACGTAATGAACTAAAGCTGTTGTTGGATATATGTTGCTTAACTTAGGTTGTGTTTCCTTATTGTTGCCTGATGCAGTGTTCTCCATGGTAGGGCTAAAACTGGTCGTTTGGTTAGTTTGATCTTTGGCATGGAGAGGGTGGAAGAGGGTTTCTGGTGGCTCATTTGTGTATGCATGACCACGTTTTTCCAGTATCGCGTTTGCTTAGTTTATTTGATGAGCGTATAGTAATTTGCAAACAGGTTTTGTTTTTGTTTGATATTATATTTCCTTGCTGTTCTTTTTTTAGGTTCAAGCCTAAATTCCGTGCTATTCTTTCAAGCTAGACTTTGGTATTTGTTTGGATTTTGCTTGATTGAAGTTTCAGGAAGGATATGCCTTATATCCTTGGTCGTGCTATTGCCTCACGAGGGACTCTGGGCCTTTTACAAGTAGCCTTGCTGGAGGCCATAACCTTGTTCACGTCTCTCCAAATTTCATGACTACTATTGTTTTGCTGACTGTACTCTAAGCCAAGTCTTCTTTTCTTTTACGCATGAGTTAACTTAATCATTTTGAGTGGGTTACACTTTTTATTTTCTAAATTTGTTACAGTAACCATGTGCCACTTATCTTCCATCTACTTCCTTTTCAAGTCTTTTCTGTCATTGGACACACACAATCAAAAAATACAAAGAAATATACGCGGTTGATCTATTTATTTATCACTTATCAATGTAGTAGAATAAGATTATTCATGTTTCCTAGTGAGATTGATATGGTGAATTTGCTATTAGGTTGAACTTTGAAGATTAGCATGTGTTGCTGATTAAGACTCTAATGTGTAGTAGATGGAGTGATGGACTTTGGTGATTTGGGTTGATAGTTGAAATCCTGAGATGACATCGATATCCGTGCATTAAAAGTGGGTCCGTTCCTATTACATCCTTTTGAGTCTTAATTCTTTAGGCCCTGTTCGGGATCATTGTGAGTTTTCTGTTTTTGGTTTTCAAATATTTTCAACTTGATGATAATAAGGTTATTTTAAAAATAAAATATTAGACCTGATACATCTACTTATAATTTTCAAAACTGACAACAGAAATTTGGAAACCACTATTTTTGGTTTCCAAAAACTGGTTTTTAGTTTCGAAAAAAACTGAAAACTGGCAACTCGCAACGATCCCAAACAGCACCTTCTGTTTAGATAACTGCAATTAATATCCAAGATGTTGGTTTATTATGTATTAATGAGAACAGTGACAGCGGAAGAGTGGTTTTTCCTCCTGTGGCTTGGTTTTCAATCTTTTTCCAGGTTCTAGTCTCTAGAAGTTCGAGGATGTATCTATATATTTTCACTTTTTTGACATTAAAATTTGAGTTTGTTTCGCTCAAGATAGCAAGTGCGAGTTTTGTTATCCATATAATATCTTTTTGATGACTACTTGCAGCGTCCGTCCTATTATTGAGTAGAGGTCTATGTTGATAACAGTAGGGCTACTTTGGGGAAGTTGTTTTTGGCTTGGGGTAAGTGTGACAATAAGAGTACGTTTGACATTGTCAAAGTGTTTTAGATTCTTGGGATAGTTTGCCTTTTGTCTCCTAGAGAGGTTGCATTGTGATTTTACAGCAGTTTTGGAGTTAGGTAGAACAACAAATTGGAGATGGTCACAAGCATGGATTTTGTCTCCCTTCGTTGTGTGCAGATAAGCTGTATCTTTAACTTCTTTCTGATTTGTCTTATACCGCCCTCTTTGAAGTTACACGCGGTTTAGTGATCCTCGATTTCATCAAGGATTTGTTACCCTTTCACTATGTGCTCTGGGATTCTCCTTACCTGCAGGAGGGAATTGGTATTATTAACCTACTGCAGTATTGGATTTTCTCTGCTGTCACCTCCCTCCTCCCTGGCTCCCTGTCATGTCAGCATCCGTTGATGGTAATGGCTCAGCTTCTGCTTACTGCTTACAAAATACTGCTTGCTCATTTTCTTTTTGAAATTCTTGAATAAGAGGTTTTCTTATTTTGTTGTCTGCCGCGAGTTTTTTTCTAACTACTGAGTAGCAAAGTTCTGGTGTGGCGGAGGTTCATAACTGGCAGCTGTATGGCAAAAAGGTGCCTTCTGTCTAGTAAGCTGTCACTTGCTCTTCTATTTACAATCTGATCAGAATGCTCTATCTGTTGAGTGAGCAAGTTAATATCTGAAAAATCATCGGAATAAGCAGTGTGGCAGCTTCTGTCAAAAATGACGCAGAGCTTAATGACTTGTAAGCTATCTGGAAAAATGCACACAGACACTTCCATCGGCTGTCCTTCATGGGATGTAAAGAAACTGAAGTAACTGATAAATCCTCATGCTCTTGTTAGATTTGAGCTGTTTATTTATCCGTAGGTTGCTTCTCTTGTTTTCTCCTAATGCAGTGATTTCCTGGTAGTGCTAAGCCTGCTTGTTTGGTTGGTTTACTCTCTGATGTGAAGACGGTGAAGAGGAGTTCTAGTGGAACTTTGGTGCATGCACGGTCATGTTTTCATGTTTCTTGCATTTGCTTAATTAATTCGATCAGCGAATGGTAATTTTGCAGGAACCGTGTCCAGCTTTTGGGATTTGTTTGACATTGTATTTCCTAATTTCCCAGCTGTTCTATGGTTAAGACTTTTCCCCGCCTTCCTGTCAAGCTGGACTTTGTAGGCTTATGGATTTAGCATGATCAATGATCGAAGTTTCTGGAAGAGAATGCCTTGTGGCCTTTTTCTTGTTATTGTTTTCACCAGGAAATGGATGAGCTGATTACTGTTTGACTTGCTTGGGAGCTTAATATTTATGTGTGTCCAAATCGGATGGCTGCCAAGGGATTGGCATGATTTTCTCTCCAACCGGTGGGAGCTCACTTGATTATTCAATTAGCTTGCAACGCTTTTATGTCATGTGTGTCCCAAGTCTCCCAACAAACTTGATTAGTGAACAGTGTTCCTTCTTTTTTCAGGTCTCAAGGCCGTTGAATAGCATCAGTTTTTTCTGTTGATGTTGTTCTTCTTTGGCCAATCTAATAAATATTGTGGATATTCTTGATACTATTGGGCTAGATTGGAATATCTGCTGTGTTTCCTTTATCTCAGGTTAGCATGTCGGTTACAGTTAGATACTACAATTCTGATTGAGGACTGGCTACCTGATCTTGACTTTAACACCTGGTGTGACGGTGTCGTAACTTTCTTTTACCTAATCCTGTAATATGGTCTGCAGGACTAAGTTATTGTTGGTGTAGGGGACAATAAAGTGGGTCATTGTTATTTCCTCTTCAAACTGGCAGTATCAGCTATTTAGCAGAGATTTCTGGTTCAGAAATGTCTACGGTCTGATAACTTTTGATGTTCATCGTTTGAAGTTAATGATTCTTGTGTTTAAATTCTGTCCCGCCAAGTTATTTCTCCTGAAGGGTATTCAATCTATGGTTCAGATTGGTACTATTTTTAAGTGCTATCTATCATATTGTGTACTTTGTCACTGCCTGCACGCCCTGCAGTAGTGTGGATGTCCCTTTTTCTTCTTCTTCTTTTTCTTTTTCATTCAGGGAATGGATTGTTTGGTTGTGGCCTTTGTAAATATTTATGCATTATGAGAGCCTTTTGTACGTATATAGTAGTGAATTAGTCTTGTGCTAATTTTCTTGTGTAATTATCCAGTAGGGTATTCCTTATGTTTGAATTTATGGACTCGAGTTGACGCAACGTCATCAGGAATGTATTCAGATTGATTGTATCCAGGGGTAGTAGGGCTCAACTATATTTCATGCCTGCGCCTTTATGGGTAATCGTCCTATCTCTGTTATAGTGTCATTTCTGTTTCAGTGGCATTGCGGCTTATCTGGTTAAAAGAAGTAAAATGAAATATTTCAATTGAACCTTCCTGAAACAAATGAGTTTGTGGGGTTATGTGATGCCGAACATTATTTACTCGTATTGTTAAGAGTGCAAGTGTGTGACTCAAATACCAGAGATTTGTATATTCTGGGAGTGGTGAAAATTGTAGGCCTATATTTAACCAGCAGTCAAATTGATACATAATGTACCGTAGAAGTTGTTGATTAGGGTTCTCCTTTTGAAGTATACTAGTGACTGTTGAGTTTGGTGATTAGCTTTCGGACTGTTGAGTTGGAGTACACCTTTTTACCTTTGTTATGATGTGAAAATTGAATTAGCTGAAATCTAATATATTAGTTGTTTCTAAATCGGTTTGGGGAGTTCCCAATGATGGGGCTGGTTGTTCTAACATACTATTGCTTGTTCTAACATACTATTGCTAGTAGCTCTTTGATATTGCACGATGCAACCGTGGGTGGCATTTAATGGACTTTGATATTGGCAATGCAGTATTCTAGGTTGGTATCAATATGTTGTTGATCAGCATGTTGCAGGGCTATCTAGGTATGAATATATGATGGATATTCTTGACAGTATTGGGCTAGATTGGGTGAATCTTGCTAGCATGTTGGTTGCCGTAAATACTATGTCTCTGTTCTTATCCTGAGCGTGAGTTTCTTAGCAGTGAAGCTGTACATCGTTAGGACTTCTGGTATTATTTGTGCCTCCTTTGATCTTTTATTTTTTATAATAGGTTTTTCCCCCTTTTTTAACTCCGCCAGTAACTCTTATAAACTGTGGTTTATAATACTTACTAGTTTTCTTGCCCGTGCGTTGCACGGTCCACAATTTTATAAATTTATTGTCTTATTCCTCTTTTGTATTTAACACAAAAATGAAATTGTTATTGAAATTTCAGTAATTAAGTGATAATTTTTATGTTCTTTAGTATAGATGAAAT
>ONZK01006188.1:0-13012 GCA_900322385.1 Pharnaceum exiguum
CCTAGCTTGTGTATCAACTAGAAGACTATAATACCCACTAGGTCTGTTCCCCACGTGATCTATCTCTATGGATTCAGGTACGCTTCCGCTCTATTTATCTACATCCCGAATAGTTTAATTGAAGGCTTAATTCTAACACTTACTATATATGAGGTCAACTGAGCTACGATCGTTCCATTGTGGAAGGCAAGAGAATGAGTCCCAAACACTTTCTATAACTCGTATTATTGAATTGTTTGTCTACGGTTTAGGGCTTTCAATTGAGCCCCCAAAAAGTGAAAAAGAGGAGGCTGACCTAACATCGGTACCTTACCGAAATCGATCAAACAAAGAGAGAGTTTCACGTCAATGATCACGGGAGGAGAAAATAAGCAAGTAAGCATGCCAGTGAAAGTCATTAAAGTCGAAACACTTGATCGTATTTCTGCGTTACCAGATACTATTCTTCTCCACATAACATCTTTTCTTCCCGTCAAAGACGCAGCTAGAACGTCAATCTTGTCCAAGTCTTGGAGAAGGGTAATAATACCTGATTCATTCGTAATGGTGGAAATTGATTATAGCCCGTTTGTTTCAAAGTTGCGACATGTTCACGATATTCATGAAGTTACAGCTGTAACGAAAAATTTTGTGGCGTTTGTGGACCAACGTTTATTGAGTCTCATTCAACAACGTGATATACGCATTCGGAAACTAATTTTCAATTTCAAGGACACCAATATTTGCGACCGGCATGAGATTTTGTCCCGCATTGATTATTGGATGGGTTTGATCTCCAAAGCCGCTGATGTTGAAAAGTTGTGCCTTCCCTTTAGTGATGGTGTACTTCATAATTCTGAGTGGCCGTTGTATCCGATCTTGACAACAAAGGGACTCAAATCTCTCTCCGCTCATGGATGTGAACTCTATAGTATGATTGACCAAAAATTTGACATGGTTTTCAGCTCGCTAAAAAAGGTTTGCCTTAGGGACGTTTCACTAGGAAAGTGCGTGTTAGATAGGCTAATGCATTGCTGTCGTGAGATCGAAATCATCGACTTAGAAAACTGCAGGATTGGTAAAACAGCTATTAGGCTCTCCAAATTTTCCAGTTCATTAAAGCAGGCTTCTTTCAATAGAATTAGTTGCTCCACAATTGAATTAGAAGGATCTAATAATAATCTAGAGAGTTTGAAGTGTTGTGGAAACTTTGTTGAGATGATAAACCATGTCGCTTATAGTCATCTAAAAGAGCTTATCATATTGAAGTGTTGAGTCCCTCGGGTTTTGATGATGACGCCAAAGATCGTTGACGAATTACTATGGAACTGCGCAAAGCTAAGTGAGCAAATGAATGGACTGGAAGTTGTGTATCGTCAATTATAGTATGTTCTTTTAATTAGATTGTTAAGAGCATTAATGTGGAAGTACTTAAACTGGGTTAATAAAAGATAAAAGTTTTTCATGAGAGAACACACTACTGTGTTCTCTGGTAACATGTTTTCTGTCTGACAGTTCTTGTTTCAACGATTTCAACATGGTTGCAGGATATACTTTTATCAAAATAAATTACGTCTATGCTTTCAGATATAAATATCAGTATTATTTTTATTTCTTTGAATGAAAGATTACTGATTTCTTTTTACACATATAACTTATTGGAAAAGAAAAGAGTTTTGGACTAAGTCTTTTTCTTTCCTATTTTATCTCCTTAAAAATCTTTTCAAATTTTATCTCTTAGTCTCCTATCTTTTTGATTCTCTGACTAAGTGGAAAATAGAGTTTTGCAGTAAAAGTATTTTGCGTGGTTTGCTTAACTAATGAGATTTTGTTAACCTAAAATATCTTTTACTAAACCTAGTATGCTCTCTTTTTAGAAGCAGTATATATACTAGGCTAGAGAACACTTTTTGGTTGAGGACTTATACGCATAAAATACACAGTCACTAAGTCTAACAAAGTTCTTCCACAAAAGTGCTCATAGGATTTCATGTACCTTTGCTGCTTACTCAGAAGCAATTATTAGGTAAACACAATATTCTTTCATCTTAAGAATCTTAGTCTATAGGCTAGACTAGGTGGCTTGGTTCTTAGTGTAGAACACAAGTCGTGATTTACAATTATTTAGTAGAAGTCTAAACTACTTATGATTGTAATGGTTGTCTCTTTTGAGGCGTGTGTTTAGAGGATTAGAGAGGTTTTTTCCCTAGTTTGGGTTTCCTCTATAAACCCTTGGTGTCGCTTGGTTTTGTAGCTTTCGTTATAAGTTTGTCAGTTTGAGTTTTCTGGAAAATATACACAGTCTGCAGTAGTAGGAGAACACAGTACTGTGTTCTGGTATAACTGGTGAAAAATCGGGTATAGATTTTCAGTACTCAATTCACCCCCCCCTCTTGAGTACTCCTTAGATTTACTTCATGAAGAATTGCAACTTTTCAGATCAAGCTTGTTTATTTGAAGACTTCACTGCTATGTTTCCGCTCCTTGAACGTGCCACGATTCAAACATCTAGAATTGATTTCGAAGTATTGAAGGTTGTATCTCATTATCATCTGATAGCGTTAAATCTTCAGCTAAATTGTTCGAGTCGTTCCAACTTCATGCAGGTCTACTTGAGGGACTGTCCAAATCTGACAAGTTTTAGTTATACAAGTGGTGGTTCTACACAGCTCTATATAGATTGTGCGAATCTTAAGGAGTTCGAGTATTTTGGAAACACGGTCCCGAAAGTTGTCATGTTCAAATCATCGCCTCAGATGAAGCATTATGCTTGGACAATTCGTCAGAGGGGGGATTTCTTGAAGACAAGTTACTTCATTGGATTGAGGAAATCATTAGAACAAATCATTGGAAACCAAATGCAAATACATCTTATCATTGACTTTGATACGATGTCCGCTTCTTTTGATCTTGAGGTGTTTCTGGGAGCAGTAGATAAAGAAATTTCGAGAGGGTGTAGTGTTACATTGGAGGTTAGAATCAATGAAAAGAAGAAATACTTATACATAGGGTCAAATGCTCAGACAGCTTTTGTGGATGGTTTGATTTGGAGCACAAGACCAACCAAACTAAGCATATCTGGCGGCAGTATTCTTGCCGTTATGAAACACCTGCGTGACAAGTTGTTGCAAAACTCGGGAGAACTAGATTGTAACAGAGAACAAATTTGCAGCAAACATTGGTGGCATCAAATAGAAGATTATCAAGCTGAGGGTACTTATTACAATGGGTCGACCAAAGATATCAAGAAAGATTTGGCAGCGTCTGCAGGATGGATTAATCCTATATCAATGGCAAGTTTCAATTTGCTTTGGCGTTCAGTAGTCACTGATCATGTTGATTGTTGAATCTTACTCAGATCATAAAGAACTGACTAAAGGCCTTTGGCCATTTCAATTTTGTTCGTAAACCGCCATAATTATGTCACTAAAGTCACTAGCTTCTTGACTTAGCTTCTGCTCACATTTTTGTTTTGAGCTGCCCAAAAAAGTTGACCATTTAGCTCACTGAATATAAATTAACTTTCCAGGGTATTGTCATTAAGAAAATTCGCAAGTCATGGAAATTGCATACTATCAGTTTTGTCCGTCTAGTTCACAATCAAATTATCTTGTAGTAGGAAGATTCTTCCGCTTAGTGAAGCTTAGTTTGATTTAGGATATCAGGTACAGTGGTAGTGGTAGACTAATAGTTTATCCATTGTAAAAAATAGAAGTTTTCAGCCGTATCCCATCTAATTCAATTTAGTTCAACTGATCAACCTCAGAAGGGTAGTAGTTTTAACATTAATTTTTTTTTTTTTTGAGAACCAACATTAAACTTTTTAATTTGAGCTACATGTGAATGAGTGAATCTGTAGTGGTCTTCACTGTAACTTCCATTTAATCATTCTGATCTTATGTTTGATGTTGTCAATAGGGCAGACATAATGAACTACCTCAGAAAACATGGTATCTTCTACTTAATTAATTCAATTTAACTTACACCGGATGACTATTTAGTATGTACTATAAACTCGTGATCTTTAACATATATTATAATAATAACAACAATTGAGTGTAAATCCCCATTTAATGGGGTTGCCACCGGGTTCGTGATGTAAGCAACTTTCATGTTTAAGAAAGTAGAGAGGTTGTTCCGCGATTGACTCATGCATTACTACATAGAAGTATTGACTTCCAATAACTTCACTAAAAATTAGAAGTACTGGAAGGTTTTAATTTGTAGCCATTTTGTTATAATTCATAATCACCCCAAGCCGAAAGATGGAGATAATTCTTTCAACTTTATAGGCACTGGACCTATCTTTAACATATAGTACCAAGTTACCAACTAATAATATTTTAAAAAATGACTAACTAAGTAATTAGTATATACGATGACTTATAATAGTATTCACAAGGTGTAATATATTTTAAAGGTGACTAATAACTATAACTATGTTTTAATACTTTCAAATTTGACTTAGTATAAACTTAAACCAAATCTATATAAGAATTGATAATAAAATATATTATATTTTGAGTAAACACATTACAATGCGTCAATTTAGAGTTGAGTTGTAATAATTCCAAGATTTATGGGTTGCTTTTTAACGCTAAATTCTTGTTTATTGAATTCAAATTGATAAAAGTAAACTTTCATTGAAGAACAAAATTGTAGTCTTTATAGTGGAGACTGGAGTTTGATTTAAACTTGTCTTTTTTCTTTGTTTGAGAGGGAGGGAAGAAAGTGGTGGTTGCGTTGTCCGGGGATGGGATGGAATGAGAAAAAATGAGATGGCTTTGGTCTCGGTTGGTGGAGTTGTTTTTTAGTGAGGGTAAAATGGGGAAAGAGTTGTGATATTGTGATGTAGGAAAGAAACTTGGGATTTTGCAATGAGAAAAAGAAAGGTAATGGAATATTAGGAAAATTTGAACAATTTCATAGATGAGACAAAGTTATTAATGTTGACCACTATGGAGTCTCTAATGATCATCGATGGGTCATTAATTAACCTTTTTTCATTAATATAAAACGATTTCACACAAGTTATTGTGATAGAATATTAATGTGTTTTACTGTAACTAAATATTAAACTAAATTGAATGCGCTAGAAAAAATTATAGAACTAACTAACTAAGTTGGAATTTTTTTTGAATTTAACTCTAAATTGCAATATTTTAATTGAATTTCAAGCATAATTAACATAATATATTTTTAGTTTCTCGTATTATCTAGAGAAATATTCTCTCCAGTTTTCATTAATAGATGGTTTCCTATTTTGGGCTAGACCCATGCTAAAAATGACGAAAAAAACCCCTCTCTCACATCCTCACACTGCCCGTTTACTTTATTCCCCACTAATCCCCACTTT
The DNA here is from genome assembly GCA_900322385.1 of Pharnaceum exiguum. NCBI lineage: Eukaryota > Viridiplantae > Streptophyta > Magnoliopsida > Caryophyllales > Molluginaceae > Pharnaceum > Pharnaceum exiguum. The sequence goes on from ONZK01006188.1 coordinate 5,336, forward strand.
TTTTTTTGATGGAAGTCCTTCGAGAGGACTAATTCATTGAAATAAATTCGCCAAAATCGGCACTAGCAATGTCAAGAATAACATCGGGAAAATCCTCCAACCAAAACCGATCCGTAAAATCGTATGGTTGGAGTTTAGCTAGACTATGAGCTAACTTATTGCAACTTCTACTAATAAAACTAAAGGAAATAAATTCGAAACTAATTGAAAGATCAAGGATAGACTGGATAACGAAACCGAGGGTAGTATTTGGCGCCTTTTTCTTGCGTAGCTTCGAGATCAATGTTGCACAATCGCTCTCAATCTCGAGTCTTTTGTAACCTGTATCCCAAGCGAGCTTCATGCCAAAATAGACTGCTTGAGCTTCTTCTAACTCCACATTAAGGGATCCAGTACGTATAGATTGGTGGACACCAATTGCAACCACTTCTCCTTCGCTGTCTCTAATAGCAGCTCCCCATCCCACTCCATTTTCTCCGACTTCGCCAGCATCAGTATTAAGTTTCCATGGAGTTGCAATGGGTGGTTTCCAAATTGGTTGTGATTCACTAGCCTTCTCCGGTTCAGTACGAGCTTGAGCCTTCCTGTACGCTTCAACAAAACTTACAGCAGCATCAAAAGACAATGGTTGTCGGTCTCCCTCGCCATGTAGCAGGTTACACCTCGCATTCCAAATTGACCAAGCCGACGCTAAAAACGCTCCTGCATCAAGTTCTTTGTACTTGTCCAGACCTCGCGACAGCCACTCTCTTGCAGTTAGGCCAGCAGTACACCAGATTTCTCGAGGCCAGGAACTTTCGATCCATAGTGCTGCTGCTGCTGTGGGGCAATCAACCAAGGCATGGAGTGAGGACTCTTCTGCAACTCCACACAGTTGGCATGAGATATCGATGTTGTTCAAACGTTTGGACACGTTTTCCTTAGCGGCTAAAGAACCACTCAACAATCTCCACCCAAACATGCGAATCCTGGGAGGTACATCCAGCTTCCATAGCCGCTTCCACACTTCGTCACCTTGAGTACTTCCACTCGGTCTATCAATCATAACCACATGGCCCCGTATCATTGCATAAGCCGACCGAACTGTATATTCACCATCCGAAGAATAATGCCACATTAATTTATCTGGTGGCCATAGTTCACACAATGGGATTTGTAATATCAGTTCGACGACCATGGGTAGCAGCCATTGTCGAAGCAACGACTCCCTCCAAACACCTTTGGTTTTGTCGATAAATGGCGCCACTGTAACGTTTGGGTCATTATATCCCAGGGGCGTGACCACTTTGAAAGAATGTGGCCTCGGTAACCATGGAGTGTCCCAAATTCGTACATGTGCTCCATTTCCGATTGCCCATCTCGACCCTTTGCGTATGACCCACAAAGCTCCATGTAGTGACCGCCAAATGTAACTCGGTTTGGGTCCGAGTTCTGCAGCAAGGATGTCGCTATTCGGAAAATAGCGTGCCTTATACAGCCTAGCACACAGCGAGTGTGGTGATTGAATTAGGCGCCACACTTGCTTAGCTAGTAAGGCATCATTAAAGGCGGACAAGTCTCGAAATCCCAGCCCTCCATCATCCTTGGACCGACACATCCGATTCCAACTGACCCACGCCATTTTTCGCTTGCCATCTTTGTATCCCCACCAGAAATTACGGATTACAGCTCCTATTTCTTTTCGTAAGGAGTTTGGAAATTTGAAAACACTCATGGCATAATTAGGAATAGCCTGGGCCACCGCCTTTACTAGCACTTCCTTACCGGACCATGAGAGTAGCTTCCCCATCCAACCTTCTATACGTTTCTGAATTCTTTCTTTGATAGAAATAAAACCTTTCTTTCTCGACGCGCCTACATGCGTAGGCAGCCCCAAATATCTGGCATGGTACTGACTTCATTCACCAACAACTCATCTGTAATTTCCTTGCGTCTAACCCCAGTCACCCCCTTCGAGAAAGAGACATCAGTTTTTGACCGATTAATCTGTTGGCCGGAAGCTTGTTCGTAAACCTGCAGCACCTCCTTCACCTTTCTAGCATTGTCCCCATTGGCTTGACAAAAGATGATAGAATCGTCAGCAAAAAGCAAATGGGATATTACCGGAGCTCCCTCACAGATACGGTGACCAACGATTGCCCCCGAGCTGGCAGCCTGCTGCAGTAACGATGATAGGCCCTCCGCGCAAAAAAGGAACAAGTAGGGGGATAACGGATCCCCTTGTCTAAGGCCCCTCGTTGGTTGGACAAACCCGGTCGACACCCCATTAATCACAAAGGAGTAGGAAACTGTTGTTACACAATTCATTACAATAGTCACCCAGTGCGGAGAAAAACCAAGCTTAAGCATAATTCTCTTCAGGAACTCCCATTCGACTCGATCGTACGCCTTACTCATGTCAAGCTTAAGAGCCATGGAGCCATTAATATTATAATTATTATTCATCGAATGAAAAACCTCAAAAGCCGCCATAATATTATCACTGATGAGTCTCCCTGGGGTGAATGCACTCTGATTCTCGGAAATGATTGAAGGCAAAATTATTTTCAGTCTATTGGTGATGACCTTTGTAGCTATCTTGAACACAACATTACACAGGCTTATAGGTCTAAAATCAGTGATACGGGTGGGCTTGTGTTTCTTCGGGATAAGCACAACATTTGTATGATTGACACCCGAATCAAAGGGCCGCGCATGCAGTATATCACGAACCAGTTCACAAACATCAGCTCCAACCACATGCCAGAATTTTTGATAAAAACAAGCGTTCATGCCATCTGGACCTGGTGCCTTACCCGGACGCATTTGGCGAAGCGCTTCCAAAATCTCCTCATCTGAGTATTCCGCCCCAAGAAAGGTGTTCATCTCCTCATCCACCCGCGGTATGACATGGTCTAAAACTCTGTCGAACGAGTCTGGCATTTCCGAAGTGAAAATATTAGAGAAATACTGGATGACAACCTGTTCTATCTCCCCATCAGATTCCGCTGTGCCACCATTATCGTCAACTAAGGAAGTGATGAAATTTACCCGTTGACGTACATTGGCCTTCTCATGAAACCAAGTGGAGTTCGAGTCCCCGTATTTCAAGAAATCAACGCGAGATCGTTGCCACCACAAGATCTCTTCTCGCCTACGCAGCTCTCGTATCTTCTCTAGTATTGGACTACGCTCCTCCGCCGATGTCAACCCAGCTAGAGCTGCTTACTCTTTCTTGATATCTGCCTAAACATGACCGAAGACGTGCTTGTTCCAATCTGCCAATGCCTTCTTGCAGCTCTCTAATTTGACACTGAAGCCCCCATATAAATGCGGAGACCATGCATTCTCAACCACTGCTCCGCAACTATTGTCTAAGAGCCACATATTCTCAAATCGAAAACGTTTATCCCCTCTCATTTTCGGTGCTCTCCCACGATTACACAAATCAACCCTTATAGGGAGATGGTCAGAGAATCCATCATCCGTATGTACAACTTCAGCCAGTGGATATAAAGTCGACCATTCCGGATTGGAGAAGAATCTATCCAGCCTTTCCTCCACACTCCGTTCACCCCCTTGTCGATTCCACCACGTAAACTCATACCCTTTGAACTGCATATCAATGAGACCACACCCCGCAAACGCTTCTTTAAACCCATCTAGGACTTTCTGGTCCTTTTCCGGACCACCCTTCTTTTCGTGGTTGAAGAAAATCTCGTTTATATCACCCCCACACAACCACGGGGTATTAGACCCATCAGCCAGGTCCTTTATGAGCTCACAAGTCAGCAGCTTATTATGAGATTCAGGCCACCCATAAATTCCAGTAAAACGCCACTCACCCATTCCATCGTCAAACTTCACAAGGACATCGATGTGATGAACCGATTTGGATTTTAGGATCACGTCAACATCCTCAGTCCACAACAATGCCACCTCCTGCTCTCCCCATGCTGTCTACTGCCTCCCATTTATAATCTCCTACCTTCGTCACAAATTTGCTGAATTCTACACTACTGAGCTTGGTTTCAGAGAGGAACACCAAGCTGGGCTTGGATCTTCGTAGCAATTTTCGAAGATCCTTTGCTGCCGTAGGCTTGCCCAGCCCACAACAGTTAATGCTTAAGCAACTCATTGGGCCGGGCGGGGCCGATTGTCTTCGACCTCCGCCTCAGATGCCTTCATTGCATCCTTGATTATACGTACTTTCTCACCACCATCTCCGTTAGTCCCCCGGCTCGAGAATTTACGCTTGTGCACCTCAGTAGGTACCACAAAAGTCTCCTGACAGTCAAGTTGCATATTAGAGCAGCCCTCTAGTGCTGCGAGCAACTTTTTCTTTGCTTTCCCACCACAATCACCAGCCCTCAACTTCAGAAATCGCTTTTCTTCAGCCTTGGTTGCTTCATCCTCTCTGCGTCGTAAATTCATAGGGGATGCACGCATGAACGAGCCATAAGGGTAGTGGGCAGGGTCAATCTTGGCATCAAATTCATCACACTGCTTATCCACATGGCCAAGTAAGCCACATATATAACAGAATTCTGGTAGTTTCACATACTTCAAACGGTACTGACCCTTTTGTCCATCAATCACCAGGCTAATAAATCTCCTCAAAGGCTTATCAAGTGGGAGTTCAACTCGAAAGCATATGTTCTTTGCTAACCTGGTGACGTCTGACTCATCGAACTCCAGGAACTTCGCCCCTATCCTGGCCGTAATGAATTCCGCCATCGATTTGGATCGCTTCAACATAGGTAACCCGTAACACTTCATCCATATGCGCACGGAATCAAAAGGAATGTCATCGGGTGTCTCGTTGCCCTGCATATCCTTGAAGAGCAGCAAATGTTCATCAAAGGACCAAGGACCTTCATTCATGACTCTAGATTTGTCCAACTGGGAAAAGAATTGAAACGCATACAGATTATTCTCCTGATTCATCTCTCTAACTGCCAACCCATGTTGAGGTTTCCACACATTCCGCATAGCACTCTCCAACAATCTCGCGGGATAAGCACCCTGTGATAGCAGTTTCCCCCACGCCCCCATCGCCACTTGATGATTCATCCCATCATTCTCTCCGTCATCCGGCACCTCAAATGCTTCCTCTTCCTCATCGATCTTCATCTGCTTCCATTGTTCTTCAATAGCCTCCATGTTTCAAAACTAACTTTGACGTACCAAACGAACAACACAATGCAAGAAAGAACGCTCCACAGTCGAAACTGAGATCTAAATAAACACTCACAGCCCCACAAATCTTGTTGACTAAGACTTGGGTACACAAAGCCTCACAATAATCTAATGATTATAGGAGTCATAAGGGTTTTTGTAGGGGATTTTTAGGGTTTTTTGCTCCCACTAACCCCCACTAACTGCCCCTCACTCTTTTTTTATTCCCTCAGAGACAAAAAAAACCCACCCCATTCACTACCCTCTCCCATCCCATGTTCTCTCTCTCCTTTCTCATTTTTCCATAACCAACAATTATGTTATCTCTCTACCCCCAATTCTCTTCCCTTCCTTCCAACACTGTACCCAGAAACAATAAGGAAATAAACCCTCCCAAACCCAAAATCAAATTCAAACCCAGATACTTGAACCCCCAACCCAGAAAAGAGGAGAAAGAAGAGAAAAAGCAATTAAATAAAATCTAGAGTAAAAGGCACAACACCGACTGTCAAATTTTTTGGGTGATTGGGACTTAATTGATTGGATTAATTCGATTGTTTTTTATCTGGCTTTTGTTTGTTTTGGTTTTTGTAATTAGGGTTTTCTTTTTTGGGTGAGTTAGTTTTGATTCAATTTGAAGAAAAATGGTTAAAATTTATGTGAACTTGGAGAGTGATGATTGGTTTTTATTTAGTATCTTTGTTGGTTTTTGTTTTTTAAATGTTGTTTTTGTCAATTGGTCGAGTTTGTGGACTGTAATTGTGAGGAAATGATTAGTTTTTATTAATTTGTTGGATTTTAAGTGAAAGATGGTTTGTTATGCAGAATGACAGTATCGGTGGAGAAAGACAGGAGGGAGAGAGGAGTAGAGAGGTTAGGGGAAGGTAGGGACAGAGGAGTACACTTTTTCAGTTTTTTTTGTTTCTTTTCAATGGCATGATTTGTAATTATACTTTGACCATCAGGACACTTTGGTCATTTGGCCTCACATTTGGGGGGCTTCTAAAACCTTGTGCCCAACCCAACCAGAACTACATAGGAAACCGGAGGGAATACAAATTTGATTGGGGGCATTTTAGGAATAAAATGTCTGAATCGGTCAAATGGAGTGAAATACAAAGGCCAAAAAAATCCAAAGGAGTTTTTTTACAAAAAAATAATTTAAACAGAGTTTGGTACGAACTTGAGAAAAACAAAGAGGGTTTTGTACATTTTTTTCTTTATAAAATTAAGTTTTCTTTATTTAAAAAACCTAGCATCTATTCACAACAATTGAAAGTGAACTACAACACTTTTTTTTTCCAATATACCCTTAGCTTCACTAATTGATACCCACAATGAGAATTGCTCTCTACAACATTCAGCCCACGGAACACAACAATAAAAGGAAAAGAAAACTAAACTAGTAACAATTTTAACTCCAGCAACATTCCGGAAAGTGAAGTAACGCTGGTAGATCTGCAGTCGGCGACGAACGACCAAAGCAACATCCAGCCGCTACCCATCTACAAGCTAACCAGTAACCACCCCCATCTAACTCTACTTTATTTTCCTCCGGTGTAGGCCATCCCCACCATGGCCATAAAATCCACAGTTGCAAATCCATTTTCACCCAACCACCTCCGGCCATGATCCCGGCCAACTTGAACCCCGCCATCTGAAACGCAACCCACTCCATCCCCATTCCCCACCCAAATCCCACCATGACTAATACTCCTCTCCATGACTACACTCTCCTTCCTTCCCATAGCAAAACTAACACAGGAAAGAGATCGGGGAACTTGACAAACAAACAGCCTACCATCATCTCTACCCCAACCGAAACCACCATGTCGTCATCATCCAATAAACTACCGGAAACGGCAAAAGTTGAAATCTATTATCATCATTAATAACTTTGTGAAATTGTTCTTTATTCATGTGTTTTCGAATGAAAATTAAGATCTAAATTGTAATTTATCTGTACTCAAACTGAAGTTATGAGATAACTTTATGTATTTCGTATTAGCTGTCAAACTGAAGTTATGAATACATGACTGAGGGAGAGTGGGAGAAACGTATGATGGAAGTTGGAGAGAAGATGTGAGTGTAAACTCTTAAAGGGTAAATTTGGAAAAAAAGTGTTGCAAAACACTATCAGATGTTGCGAAGAGATATCCCCTTAAAAAAAAATAATTGAAACAACAACAACAACAACAACAACAAACCCAGTTATCCCATCCAAGATAGGGTACTGAGGGAGCCTGATGTACGCAGCCTTACCCCGATTTGGAAAATCGGGAGATTGTTTCCAGAATGACCCACTTAGTACCTTTGTGAGCACCGCTTTGTACCTGTAATGAAGCAAAAATCGTTAAAAAGCCAATGTGCCCATTAAAACATTTGTACCTGGAAGGGAAAATGGTGAGATAACAAATATACCAATAAAACATTTGGACCTGCAGTGAAAATCGTTAGTAACCAACATAACCACAAAAATATAAAGTCGCGTATACCTGCCAAGTCCCCGAGACGCATAAG
>ONZK01006196.1:2075-12958 GCA_900322385.1 Pharnaceum exiguum
AGTCTTATTTTCCTTTTTCTGTCTATACGGGATATTGCTAATTTATATTTTAGGCAATTGGCAACTCGTGTATGAATCTAAATATTCCGGGAATATTAGGAAAAGAAGAGATTAACCCTTCGCCAAGCAACATTTAATTAAATAAATATATACATAATTAAATGCAATATTTAAATGATTAAATATTATAAGGGAAAAGGCTAATGAATTGGGCTTATTTTGTGGGCTGATTTGAAAGGCTAATTAGTTAATAATTAGGCCATTGGGCTAATACTAATTAATCGAAACGGGCTATGTTATTATTAATGATCCAAATGATGATTAATAATTGATCGGGTTTAGGAATTGACTTCAATTAATTTCTCAAGCACCGGCGCACCCATGTTAATAGAGTATCAAGCTATCCGACGGATATAAGGTTGGGAATTTCGTCATTAGGCATGGCAATACCCCGTACAAAATACGGTATCTACACCACCCCAAAAATAATGTATTACTATTATTGAACCTTTAATAATAGCAATACAACACCCCAAAGTGTTTCTCTCAACCCTTTTGCCCTTCCCCTTAGGCTTATGAGAAAAAGTTATGTAAAACTATGACTATAAGACACCCCTATGTAAACTATAACTATAAGACACCCCTATTTATAGCGAAAGTGGCACATTAACCCCAACACTTCAACCATATGTGCAAATCAACCCCTTAACTTGAAAATATAGCAAATAAACCCCTAACTTAATTTTTAGGTGTTAAATAGTTCAATTCTTAATTTCTAGAACTGAATAATGAACATAATGAACCCCCTAATGAAAGCCCAATAATGAACCCTGAACAACTGAATAATGAACCCCTAGAAAAAATGTATAACAAATGAATAATGAGCCCCCTACAATTGAATAATGAACCACATACAACTGAACAATGAACCCTGTATAACTGAATAGAAATGAATAATGAACCCCCTGATAAAAACCCAATAATGAACCCCATACAACTGAATAATGAACCTTATACAACTGAATAATGAACCCTGTATAACTGAATAAAAATGAATAATGAACCCCCTGATGAAAACCCAATAATGAACCCTGAATAATGAACCCCATACAACTGAATAATGAACCTTGTATAACTGAATAAAAATGAACAATGAACCCCCTAATGAACCCTGAACAACTGAATAATGAACCCCATACAACTGAATAATGAACCTTGTATAACTGAATAAAAATGAACAATGAACCCCCTAATGAACTCTGAACAACTCAATAATGAACCCTTTACAACTGAATAATGAACCATATACAAATGAACCCCATAATAAAATAAAAAATAAAAAATTTTAAGAAAAAAAATTTCAAAAAAAAAAAGAATGGTCTTACACAAAATTTTGTGTTGATTGTAAGAGACCACCATAGCGAAAAATACTCTTTCTTAGCTCTTCTTTGGGTTCTGAACTTCAATGAATTGGACTGAACAGAAGTGAACTGAAAAAAACAAACTGAACTTTTTGTTAAAATGTTTTGACACTAAATACTAATTAAAACTCTATCAATATTGTATTTTTATGAAACTATATGAGGTGACATTTCAATGATATACGAAGTACTAATAATTATGAATTGATATCGGGATCAAACTTATTAGTTTGCAAGTTACGAGATGAATTGCGAAAAACTGAACTGAACCAGACGGGACTGGCCTGGACTGAACTGAACTTAAGCCGTAAAGAACATACCCTTAAGAAGTACTAGATGGTTTTGTAGCCATTTTGCTATAGTCTATAATCACCTAAAGCTGAAAGATGGAGATAATTCTTTCAACTTCATTGGCACTGACCGAATAAAATACAATAAACTAAATTACTAAATCCCTTTTAAAACTTTTACAAAATATGACAAGTTTAACATTTTCCTTCCTTATACTCCATCAATACCCTCTTAACCAGATAAATATGTGAACCCGTTTCATATATGAGACTGAGTGAGAGGGGTTATTATTGTGTAGTCATAGGGTCATTATTCTGTATCCGGGGTTATTTTTATGTAGGCAAGGGATCATTAATACACAGTCTTATACTTGAAACCAGTTCACACAATTTTTCTCCCTTACCCCTCGCTAACTTTTTTTGTGAAACCAAGGAATTCTCTCTCCTAGATAAACCCTTAAACATGTTCCTCTCTCTTCTAATTTTTTGGAAATCAAACCTTCAATTGCTCTCTCCTCCAACTTTCTCATTATTTTAACTAAAAATTATGTCAAAAAATTCTACTACTAGTTTTTTCCGACCCTAACTTAACTCAAGACGATTATGGGACGCTAAGTTATCGTCGTCCCCGACCCCCTTTATCCCCCGCAGCTGCCAAAGCCCGTGTTTAAGTCGAGAGTTAATTTTTGAACAAGAACTCTCGACTAAAGTTAGTCGAGGGTTAAATTGAACATGAACTACAGACTAAACTAATCTAGAACATGTTTATGTGTTAACGAACTGCAGACTATAACGGCAAAATTGTGCAAAATTTGCAGGACCGTGAACGGATTCGCCTCTGGCCTCTGGCACGTAGAAATTTGAACAAAAGGTTTGGTTTCAAAAAAAAAGGACCTTAAATCCTTTGTTCACCTATACGTAAGTCCTCTCTCCATGCCGATTTCCAAACCGTCCAGTTATTTGGAAGAAAGTCTACCATTAGCATACAGTTCGTTAACACATGACTTGTGCACTAGCTTAGTCTACAGATCATGTGTTAACGATCGAACTGTAGACCAAAACGGCGAAATTGTGGTTGCTTGGCAAACGGTACTGCTTGGTGTTGGAAGTGTGTTTGGTGTTTGTGAAAGAAAATAGAAAGAGGGAGGAATGTAGATCGTCGTGAGTATGAGGGAGAGAGTGTTTTTTTTATAATTTGGGGATAAGGGTGAAATAGTCACTTCCTTATGTTTTAAGAGGATTGTTACATTTAGTAATTTGGTTTGTTACATTTAGCAGACCCCATAATGAAAGTTAACAATAGTTTTGTGTGGATAACTGACGCATACAACATACTAAATTGACATCGGTTACTCGTGCAAAACCAACGCGGATTTATTTTGTTATTTGCAGAATTGTCACCTTGCGAATATCGCGTTAGTTTATGAGTTAAACCAACGTCAATGGGGACGTCGATCCGCCTTTCTATACTATTGCTCTAAGATTCCACCCAGCACCTCTAATAATCTCATATTAATGCCAATCTTTATCATCACCATGCATTTTAGCAAACTCATGTACAAAATGTTGTATCTATAAGCCAGGTTTTATAACTATATCACTTACAAAGTTACAATTGAAATGGCATATGAGTGTTCCTAAAGATTTTGGGCTTGGTTTCCCGAGTCGTTGGTTAATGGACTATGGGTGGTGGCTTTTCGAGATTTCAGGTGTTGGATGATGGTGGGTTTGGGTTATGGCCGGTAGGGTTACTTGTTATGGGCGATAGTGGCTTTTCGGGTTCATGGTGGTCGTGGGCGAGGAAGAGAGTTAGGAAAGTATATGGGGGAAAGGTGATATTGAGTATGATGGTGGCTGAGACATTGGTGAAGGAGATAAGTGGATAAATAGTTGAGTGAGATTGAGTTACACTGATGGGAAGGGAGAGATAGATGACAAAGAAGATACAAGTAAAATCCATGAATAAATAATTGAAAAGGAATAAAAAGTGAGCAAAATATTATATTAACCATATCTTTTAAATAATTGACACGTCATCACAATTAACGTAATTAAGTAAACGACATTAGGGCAGGTACCCTTGTTGGTACAATTTTAATAAGTTTCAAGTGCCTAAATTTACATTTTTAAAAATTACGGGTACCCGATCTGGTATTGTGCCATAGATTTAGTACCCAATAGGTAAGTATAGAAAAACCTCAATAGTTTTGATAACTACGTCTCTAGATGTTAGTTTTCCATTTTGAGAAAACCGTCATATTTAATAGTGCTTAAGAATGACACGATTATGCTTTACTTTTTTATTAAATAGTGGTGGATTAAGAAAGGTTCATTGGAGTATAAACGGAAAATTTATAATGTCAAGCTTTAATATTTATTTTGAGGCCCGAGCAAGTATCAAGTAATAAATTAAAAAAATAAATTCTCAATAATGCTATAGAGACTGAAGTGGCATTGTTTAAATGAAATTGATTGTTTTTTTGTTTGCTTCTCATTATTTCCTTGTTTCCTTGACTCCTTTATCATATTTTCTTATATGTTAACTCTGAATTTTTTCATACATTCTCAATTAATAAATACCTCATCAATTAATACATTTTTATTGGTGTATGACAAATGCATATTTCAAGCGAGAAAGGAGTCGGATAGAAGTGGAATAGAAAAAATATTAAAATAATTAGAAAATCATAAATGCCTAATTTGAAAATACAAATTTTGTCATTGTAATATAAAGGCAACCATTACCAAATATCTTACATTGGTTGTAAAAAACTATCTTACATCAAAAATATAGTTTTATTTGGCCAATATATAACAGTTGTGGTATAGAAATTAACTTTTTGTCATTAATATTCTACAAGTAAAAAACTAGTTTAACTATATCATCCTCACTTCATTTAATCTAACAATAACAAATCTAACCCACTTTATCAAACCCTTTATTACCCCTCTTCTCTTAAGTCTAATCTCTCAATTTTCCTCTAAAGCTTCAAAAGATTCTCCCTGCTATCCACCTGGATGGTGGCTTCCTGAAAAAGTAAACAATTCTTTAACTTTATCACTTTTATCTTTGTATTCCCTTTTCTAGGTATTTCTCTAAGGCTTTTATGGGTATTCTTTTAGTTCACGGTATTATTTATTTTGTTTTAGTGATGAAGGATTTGATGGTATTATTGATCTATTTTATTCATTGGGGATATACGATTTTTCAAATCGATTGGCTTGAATTTGTTTTTTAGTTTGGCGGGGCCAGCATGGTTCTTGAGGGTAAGTAAGGGAGAGGTTGAGGTAGGGGTGATAAGCTCCCACGGGTGACGAGTTAAGGAAATTTTTGGCAAGGTGGGGGTGGGGGAGGCTCCTCTACCTCATCCCCTGGCCGTTGCCATATCTACAGGAGAGGTTTCTTGCTTGATGTCACATGGTGTACGACTCTGAAGATGTTTGTTGGTTTTGTGAGATGTAATAATTTTTTGGGATTTTGGAGTTGTTTTGGATACAATAACGACAAAAAACCAGTGTCATACCATCTGAGATGGGGTACTAAATAGGTCTGATGTATGTAGCATACCCCAAATAAGGTTGTTTCCAAAATGACCCATGAAAAGTCTCTATGAAAACCGCTTAGCCCTGTAATGAAAAACGAAAACCATTAATGATAAGTGATTATTATGCAAATTAATATGTTGTTTTCCCCATTATTTTGTGTTTCATATTACAACTCTTTTGTACGTTTTATGTGCAATTGAGTTGATTCTTATGCCAAATGATTATGCAAGGTATTGTGTGTTCTTTTGTGTAGATTTGATGCATTATTGATGAAGAAAGAGCATATTGTTGATCAACAGTTATTTGGAACACAATTGGAGCAAAAGACCATGGAAAGAAGATAACGCTAGCTTGCGTCTTTTTACACTTGGGTGCGTCTTTGCTTTTGTTGAGAAATAACGTACCATGTATTGAAGAATTGAGGCCGTAATTAACGCGGGGTACGCGCGTAAAAGACGCTTGGTTGCGTCTTTGGAAGACTTCTTTTTCTTTTTCCACAATGTACGTACGTTAATTGTCCATATGTCCTCTCCTTGAAGATAATAACTATTGATCCAAGAAGACCAAATGGAAGTTTGTAATGATATCCTGTGGATTAACTTAATCATTTGAGCCTGATTCCAACTCAATATCTCTTTGATACCAATACCACCATGTTTCTTTCGTCTGCAAATGGACTGCCAGTTGAAAAGAATCATCTTCCTATTTTCTTCAATCACTCCCCAAAAGAATTTTCTTTCAATTTTTCTTATCTCTTCTATGACCCCTGATGGTAGAAGTATACCTGAGCACCAAAAGTTCAGAATGCCAAATATAGTTGAGTTGAGTAGCTACACTCTACTCCCATATGATAGCAGAGAATTAGCCCAATGATGAGTAAGCCCTCTCAACTTATCTAGCATAGACTGAAAGAGATCAATACTTAGCCTCTTTGAGTTTAAAGGTAGCCCTAGATATTTAAAAGGTAACAAACCAGCAGAAGACCTAAACATTTCCACAATTTGTCTCTGTACTGCAGCACTGATTCCCACAAAATATATATCAGATTTGTTGTTATAAATAGCTAGACCTGACATATCTTCAAATAGCTTCAAAGCCTTCATTGCTCTAGTAACTGCAGAGATATCTCCTCTAGTAAATAAAAGTGGAAATATACCATTTTGGATACCTGACGTATTGTATAATACCAGATCGGTATTTTTTTCAATATACCAATTTGGTTACCTGAGGTTTTTAACTTTGTACCAAATTAGTACCTGACATGATTTCCGTTAGAAAATTAAATTCTGTTAAGTTGTGACGTGTCAGTTAAACAGTGATACGTGTCAAATTCCAATTGGGTAGAAGTGGAAAGGTATTAGAATGACCATTTTACCCCCAGTTGAGATTTTGTCATTTTTTTTGTTTTATTAATATTAATTTTTTCTTTTTAATTCTCTGATTTCTCCCCCTTGTTTTTTTTCTCTCTGACTTTCACACTTTTATCCCCTCCTTTATGCATCATAAACCATGTTCTAGACCCACCCATGCCACTACCACCGCCACCGACTACTGCCACACTTTTCATTCTCCCTCTATTCCTCCCTCATTCCCTCGGACTAGTTACTCACTTCTCAGTTCTCACCATCAAGCACCACCTAAACACCTAAACCCAACCTCGACCTCCAACCACCTGAAACTCAAACCCGAAATCCACCACAACCCAAACACACAAAAACGGAAAACCTGCACATGAAACCCAAAAACCCACCACAACCAAAAACCCATGAAAACCACCACCCGAAACCGAACTCACCCGAACCCAACACCAGAAAACGTCGCCTGCAACTCCAAAACCCACCGCAACCCAAAATGCGGCCTTGTCCGCCACCATGGTATCACCACCACCGCCCACCGTCTCACTCTCCCTCCCCCACTACGACAATCACGACACTAGATCCGACCTCCCACCATCCTAAAGTAAATCTTACCACAAATCAATGCACAGAGAACACAACCCAAATCCGAACCCACCTAAACTCAGAAAACGGAACCCAAAAACGAACCCACCAAAACCCAGAAAACGGCACCCAAAATCGAATCTACCCAACCCAAAACACGTAACTAGGCCTAATGGGCAGATCTTTAGGCCTGATGAAATAGAAGGGAGGTGAGGGAGGAGAAATATGGGGTACAACCGTACAGGTAAGGGAGGAGAGATAGAGGGTCAAGCATATTTTTTTTTAAGATTTGATGAATTGTTTTTTTTCTCTGTTAATGTGCAAAACGCAAAACGTTTTGTATTGCTGCCGAGGAATGAGCTGGAGATTGATGAATTGATAAGTTAAACTTTGGTAAATTGGTGGTGGGATAATTTGAATAGTTTAGATTGACCCATATGACAATAGATGGTGCAGATTTAACCAAATAACGGTGAGTTTTTTTAAATAAACAAATTTCATTAGCGCAAGGAAAATAAAAAATTTACAAAAGGGAGAAATTTACCAAAATGCCCATGTTATAGACGGACCCGTCATCAACTTAACGTTTTTTCTAACGGAAACCTCTCGAGTAACCAAAATGGTACAATTTTTAATTAGTTAGATAACTATTTTGGAATATTGGAAAAAAGGGGTACCAATCTGGTATTATACCATATGTCGGGTAACCAAAATGGTATATTTCCAAATAAAAGTAAATCATCTGCAAAAAAAAAGATGATTAACTTTTATTCTTAAGCACTTGGGATGTTTAGAAAACTGTGGTGAGTCATTTAACTTTCTGAGCAGCCTAGACAGAGCCTCCATGTAAAGAACAAACAAATAAGGTGATAAGGGATCACCCTGTCTCACTCCCTTTTTTCCTTCAAAATATCCATGCAAGCCCTCGTTAAGCACCAAAGAGTGGTGAGGAGATGTTATGCTTTCCATCATCCACTCAACAAACAAAGGTGGCAGGCCATATATCACCAAACATTTATGCAAAAAACTCCAAGTGACATTATCAAAAGCTGTTTTAATGTCAATTTTTATCATTGCTCGAGGAGAGATGTGTTGCTGACCATATTTCCTTACCAATTTCTGTGCTAGCATTGAATTATCAAAGATGGATCTTCCTTTGACAAAGGCTGCCTGCTCTAGTCCAACTATTTCACTCATCACAGCTTGCAGGGCTAGCCTATTAGAGATGACTTTATTAATAGTCTTGTAGACTATATTTCATCAAGCAATTGGCCTAAAGTCTCCTACAGAAGTAGGGTTTGGGATTTTCGGCACTAGCACTAGAGAAGTAGCATTTATCTCACTCAGCATCTTTCTATTAGTGAAAAGTTCCATAATTGCAGCAAGAAAATCTTCTTTGACAATATGCCATTATTTTTTGAAGAAAGCAGAATTAAACCCATCAGGACCTGGGCTTTTATTCTCATTGAAAGAGAAAAAGGCTTTTTTGATCTCATTATGAGTAACAGGGGCAACAATGCTCCTAAAACAACTTTATTCTGCAACAAACACCCAAGAGTGTCTTGTTGCATTAAAGGGTCATTGAGCCCCTTATATTCCATGTGTGAATTATCATTGAGGAGTAGTGGGTGATGAGCTTACACCCTCTTCCTTTGTCTAGAGCTTCACACAACATTTCCATTGCTTGAGTAGCCTTAATCAAATTTTCTTTCTCATCTCTCTTATTGCAAGTGATTTTTTCAGTAACAACCATAACATCCAATCTACTTTAAAGTCATTATAAAGATATAAAAAAAACAAGTGACCAATAAATAGTTTCTTAGTGAATCTACAGATAGGTCTAACTCTTAGTTGTGAACCTTGTTGTGCAGTTCTTATAAGAGCGAGATAAGTTCACATTGAAGTTTTATTTTAAAAACAGGATGTGGTAAATGAATTATTGAGTGAAGGTGTATGACTGTTACCGCCTCACGTAAGTTCTATGAAACAAGAGAAGAAAGAAATTTGAAAAAACACTTTGGGTAAAATTGACTTTTAAGATTTTATTTCATAGAATCTCAATCATATGCCTACAAGCAAGTTCCCTTATTTTTATTCCTTATCTTTCTAGAATTATTAAAATAAATAAAACTAGAAGTGTATCAAGAGAAACATTTGACGAGTGTTGCGAAAATGTAAGAAATGAGCTACCAAAAAAAAACTAAAGAAAGAATTATAATAATGATTAAGAATTTTGAATATGATTGTTTGAGCTTGAAGAAGAGTTTGAAGAAGTAACCAACACCTAATCTAAATATGACTAAGTCTTACAAAGAAAATAAGAAAATTATAAGATCGATCAATATCATTTTTTTCATGCATTTATCTAACTACGTAGATAACCAAATGCCAGTAAAAATAGGTGTCAAAATAGTTTTACACTCAGTAATAAAAAAAAGGCACTCTAAACACAAATTTATACATTCAAAAAGATAAGAGAAAAAGATTCACAACAAAATTCATATTTACATTTTATAAAAAAATGGTAATTATAAATTGTCGTTAATCACATTGTGAAGACAAATTTCACAAAGGGATAAAACTAATCTAATACAAAAATCAAATATCTAACCCAAATGAAAACTCTCACATTTGCTCAAAGTTGGGCCAGCGCCATAGCGAGATTCTAGAGTAGCAATTTCCTTTATAATTTGAGATTTATGACCTTCAAATAGCTCATCTTCTGTTACATGCATATGTATTACAAATCATGTAAGCCATAAGTCAGTACTCAGTAACCATTAGGAAAAACCTTAAATTTACTGAGAAAATTAATGATTTTCATACCTTTTTCAGTTGTGAAACTACCAAGGAAACGGAGGAGTTTACTTCTATTACCAATTAACACGGCTACAATCTCATGAGGCTTTTGTTCATTGACCACAAATAGCTGTTCGCATTTAAAAGCAGAACACTGTATTAGGGTTGATATCTAGTCACTTCTTGTAAAAGTTATTGTTTCCTAAGAGGTAAGTGAATAATGGGAAATATCTCATCCAACCTTGAATACATGAAACGCATCAATTTGAATTGACTTGTTGGGTTCCTAAAAGTAAAGGCATTTAAGTATGACAAAATAAACGATATCCAAATGGTTGTTTGAGGTAAAAAAAAAGGTGAAGCAAGTATACCCGGAGAAGGTTCATTAGTATTCTGAGGTTGCCTAATGAACTGACATACTTTACCATTACACCAACATTTCCGCGATCTAGTAGCATTTCTCCAAGCAGCTAAACATAGATGAAACTTACAACTTTGAATTAGGAAAAGTCATAAATGCTTTAACTAAATAGTAGGAAACTGAAGAAAAAAAAATTAGATACTATGCGAAAAGGTCAAGTTGTATAAAAATCATAAATTAAATACTATCATTTTAACTGTTACATAATAACAGAAATGCATATACCTTGACAGCATGCCTTCTCGTTATGTAATTGGAAGATTGCAACAGTTGTCTATTGTATTCTTGAAAGAACTACAAGGAGTCCAATTCCTCTACATCACTAATGTGTGGCACTCCATACACCACCTTTTCCTATTGGTTAAAACCAATATATCCCACGTGATCTCCCATGTTGCTTTTCTTTTTTTTTCCTCTTCCATAATATTCTTTTATTCTTTATTACAAATTCCCATTCCATTCCATC
>ONZK01006203.1:0-12908 GCA_900322385.1 Pharnaceum exiguum
CTCTTCACCCCCAACTGAAACTCCCTACACACCACCAACACCAACACCTTCGACACCAGCTCCTAAGCCTCCAACCCCTTCACCCCCAACAGAAGCTCCCTACACACCACCAACACCAGCACCTGTGACACCAGCTCCTAAGCCTCCAACTCCTTCACCCCCAACTGAAACTCCCGATACACCACCCACCCCTTCGACTCCGGCTCCTAAACCTCCAACTCCTTCTCCCCCAACTGAAGCTCCCTACACACCACCAACACCTGCTCCTAAGCCTTCAACTCCTTCACCCCCAACTGAAACTCCCGATACACCACCCACCCCTTCGACACCGGCTCCTAAGCCTCCAACTCCTTCACCCCCAACTGAAACTCCCTATACACCACCCACCCCCGCGACTCCATCTCCTAATCCTCCAACCTCTACACCCCCAACTGAGGCTCCCTATACACCACCCACCCCCGCGACACCATCTCCTAATCCTCCAACCCCAACACCACCTACTGAAGCTCCATATACACCACCAACCCCTTCGACACCATCTCCGAACCCTCCATCCCCTTCAACACCAACCCCAACACCTGCAACACCAACCCCAACACCTGCAACACCATCTCCCTCTAACCCCACCCCCTCACCAACACCATACACCCCCGATCCTTCTAGTGGCGTTGCTTCCAGAAAGAGAGTTAGGTGCAAGAAATTTGGCTACGAATGCTATAAACAAGAGTTCATTTGCCCTGTTACTTGCCCTACAACTTGTACAGTAGATTGCAACTCTTGCAAGCCCGTATGTGGTAAGTATTATATACACTGGCGTTAAGTATTTTAAAGTCTTTTTATGACCCTCATTGATTAGAAACTAAAAGTTAATAATGCGTTATTTTTTTACGAATTCATATAGATTGTGACTACCCGGGAGCAGTATGTCAAGACCCTCGTTTCGTAGGAGCAGATGGTATCACCTTCTACTTCCACGGTAAGAAAGACAAGGACTTCTGCTTGGTCACTGACCCCAACCTCCACATCAACGCTCACTTCATCGGAAAACGAAACCACAACATGGGTAGGGACTTCACATGGGTCCAGTCCATCGGTATTCTCTTTGACAACCACCGTCTTTTCATTGGTGCTCAAAAGACCGCCACATGGGTTGACTCCAATGATCGTCTAACATTGGCCTTTGATGGTGAGCCTATCTTCCTCGAGGCAGTCGAGGGTGCCAAGTGGCAATCAAGGAAGACCTGGACCGCTCCCCTTGTCACCATGTCAAGGGCTAGTGACACCAACAATGTTGTTGTCGAAGTCGAAGGAAAGTTCAAGATCACTGCCAAGGTGGTGCCTATCACTGCAGAAGAGTCTAAAGTTCATAAGTATGACATCACCAAGGATGATTGTTTTGCTCACCTTGACCTTGGGTTCAAGTTTTTCTCCCTCAGCGAGAATGTTGACGGTGTTCTAGGTAAGACATACAGAGAAGATTACGTTAGCCCTGTAAAAATGGGAGTTGCCATGCCCGTTGTTGGTGGTGAGAAAGAGTACTCAGCCAGCAACATTTTTGCCACTGATTGTTTGAACTCAAGGTTCAACAACAGAATTGAGGGAAACTCATTGGACAACTTTGCTAGCTTGAACTGTGCTAGTGGAATGAGTGGTGCCGGTGTTGTTTGCAAGAGGTAGACTTTTAATTAACTCCATATCTGTATGGCAAGAAATTTCTTTCTTGCAGTTTAACTACAACATCGAGGGTGTAATAACGTTAGAAGTCATCCACCAACTAAAAGATGGCTTCAATTCATTTGCTTATTTAGAACAGCCCCAAACTCTTGTACCAACAATAAATTGTACTCTACTGTATCAATACTAATATTTCTTACATTCGTTCAATGGAGTGTGCTCTCGAACTTCGTGTGCATACTATCGTTTTTTTAAGTGAATGCATACTTCTTATTTTATGCAAGAACTTGACTTCTAACATTTTTTTCAATGGAGGTAAAATAGTGTAGGACTTCGGCCCAACTAGTCATTAGTCAAGTATTAGCTCGAACTTAAAAAGAGTTGTCACATAAGTCCAATGGACCATTTGCCTGCACAAATTAGATTGTACAACACTTTTATCCATCCTATGTACATTTGTACAGTACATATATACAACCCTTCACAAAATCAACATGGGCTTTCACTCTTTTATTAGTACAGAAAGAACAAACTTAAACACCTTTCCATTTATACCCTCCACCTTTCATCACAATCTCTCAACCCCAAAAGGCCAAAACCGTCTTTTCCTCCTTCCCCAACCTCACTTAAATATTCTCACACAGTCACACTTCCTCATTCTTCACTTTCCTCCAAAACCCAAAAAAACCCAGGAGAGAGACTCAACTCCACCATGGACAACCACCACCACAACACCACCACCTCAACCCACCAACGTTTCCCAACGGTCAAAATCCGAGAACTCCGAGACGACTTTCTCAAATTCGAACTTCGCAACACAGACGCATCAATGGCAAACGCCCTACGTCGCGTAATGATAGCGGAAGTACCCACCGTAGCCATAGACCTGGTGGAAATAGAGGTGAACTCGTCAGTCCTAAACGACGAGTTTATAGCACATCGTCTAGGGCTTATCCCACTATCAAGTGAGCGTGCCATGGCAATGAGATTTTCACGTGACTGTGACACGTGCGACGGTGATGGGCAGTGTGAGTATTGTTCTGTTGAGTTTCACCTACGTGCTAGGTGTATGGGTGATCAGACGCTTGATGTTACTAGTAAGGATTTGATGACTGGTGATACTTTTGCTCAGCCTGTTGATATGCCTGATGTACCTTCTGCTGATGCTTCTTCTACTACTAATCGGTATATATGATTTATCTTTTTATTTTGATATTGTTGTTGTTGTTGTTGTTGTTGTTGTTGAAGGTTTGGTGTTCTTTTTGTTTTTGCATGTTGGGTTTTGTTTTGTTTGACATATTTGCCCTTTAGAAAGACCTAATTGAGGGAGAAGTTGATAAAGGTTTGATCTTTATTTTTTTTGCTTGTTGGTTTTGTTCTGTTTGACATATTTGCCCTTTAGAAATGTCTAATTAAGGGTCTTTTGTTAATGGGTTTTGGGAAATGTTGATGAAGTTTTGAACTTTTATGTTTGTGCTTGTTGGGTTTGGTTTTGTTTTGTTGGAAAGTTTATTGTGTTTTGGGTTTTGTAACATTGTTTTGTTTAGGGTTGGTTGTGTTTGCCATTTGGATGACCTAATTAAGGGTTTTGTTTTGTTGGGTAGTGGTGAAAATGGATGAAGTTTTGATTTTTTTTGAAATTGCTTGTTGGGTTTTGTTTTGTTTGACATATTTGCCCTTTAGAAAGACTAATTGAGGGTCTTTTTGGGTAAATGGGTAGTGGTGAATGTTGATAAAGTTTTGATCTTTGGTGTTTTTTGCTTGTTGGGTTTTATTTGTTTGTCATACTTGCCCTTTATAAACCCCTAATTGAGGGGCTTTTTAGGTTTTACCATGTGGGTTTTGATCTAGTTGATAAAGTTTTGATCTTACTTGTATTTGCTTGTTGGGTGTTTTATTGGAATTAGATTAAAGTAATTCTTTTGTGGAGATCATTTCATTATGTGGGGATTATTTCATTTTTTATTTAGGGTACTTAGATGCCCTGATTGAGTGCCTTTAATATTTAATTGGTTTTGTGTTTAGTTTGAGTATGTGAAGTTTTAATGTTAGCAATATTGGGTAGTTTGTATTTGCCCCTTAGCAACACCCTAATTGAGTGTAGTGGTAGAAATCAGTAAAAGCTTGAGTCTTTTTTCTTTTTTTTAGGTGAGTTTAGGGATTTTGTTGGAGATATGAGGTTTGATGGATTTTGGATGAGAAGAATAATGTAATGAAGGATTGAAGGTTTGATCTTTGTGTTTGTCTGGTCTTGTTTGGGTGGTACTGAGTTTTGGTAGGATTTATTCAAGAAAAATTTGTTAACTGAGGGAAGTGAGGGTTTGAGGTTAAAAAGGTAGGTTTTTTTCTCCGAGTCTTTTTACTTGTTGGGTTTTTGTGGACTGTTGGAATGAACATTATTTGATTTTTCCCTGAGCTAGGGATGTTAGTTTCTCTATCTGATTGAGAAAGGGGTCCTCATTTGCCCACCATAAAATTATGTTATGTTCACCGTTTTTTCCCATTTTACCCTTATTTATAATGTCATTTCTGTGCACATTTTTTTTCATTACCACCCGCACTGACTTTCTCCGTCTCCCCCCTTTTCCCATCACGCTTTCGATTTTCCATGTTTTAATATTCAACACCTTACACTTCCCCTCACTCTCACCACATATACTGACACCTCCACCCCCTTCCCAATCACTGTTATATTGCCTCTCGATTCGCCTTTCAGTTAGTTTATGGTCTCTCATTCCGCCCTCCGTCACTGGCACCACCGTCGCAGATGTCGATTCACTCTTCCCCATTACCTCTTGCACTCTCTCTAGTGCCATCATCCCTTCCTCCGACTTAGCTAGCGAAAACTTAGATCTATTGTTTCCACTGCCTTGTTGAGATCTCTTAGGATTTTGGTTCCTTTTCTATTTAGTTGTATTTTGTGTTACTAGGAAGGAGTCTTTTGTTATGTTCATCATTTGTGTCTGATGGGATCTACCATTACTATATTGCCTTTAACAACAGCAAGATGTAAGTCAATTTTAATAAAGATGTCAGTAACAAACTAACAATTTAATCCTTTTCTGGGTAGTGAAAACTAATGAATACTCATATCATATATATTCTGGGTTAGTCGCTAGCTGTGTAGATTGATGGCCATTGATAATTGGACAACTGAAGTAATCTGACTAATAATGATTTCAATGATCTTGTTCGTTTCTGACAAAAAAATATGATCTTGTTCGTGAATTGTGATACATGAATTGATTAATCCAAATTCATTCGCAAGTGGCCAAGTGTCGTCGATGTCATAACGATGAATGATTATGCCTAAAACAATGATAGGTTTCCTTTTACTTTTTTATTTTTGTGAGAAGGGTAATATCGGAAAAACAATGGTTTTCTGGTGTACATAACATTATTTTCTGGTGTGCAAATTAATACCCTTGAGAAAGTGGTGTTCAAGGTTATGAACTTATAATAATGTTGCTAGGTTTTGAATTGGTTTGTAGTTCTGGAGAAGATAGGGAAGGAAAGGAAATATGTTGAGATTAAAGAAAATTCAGGGTTGGTATTTCCTGTGTATTGTGGATGCAATTGAGTGTAGATGGTGATGAGGCAAAACAAATAAAAAAGAGAGGAAAGTATTGAGAAATGTGCATTACTTAGTCTGACGAAACAAAGAGTTGATCAGTTCGATTGTTGGAAGTTCCCTAATATTTCAGCATATGCCATGATCAACAATTATGAAGTTGGTGTGGCTGGCTCCTTTTTTTGACTTTTTGCTGTGTGTTGCGTAGAGGATGTTTCGACTTTGTTGGATGGAATCCATGATTTTCAACATTTATTACCGACCGTATCACAAAATGGGGTGGAGATTTCGTCTGTAATTTGCAATTGTGGTGGACTTCCAAGGAACATTTGAGACCTTGATTGGTTTGCAGCATAGTGAGATAACAAGCGTTGTGAGTTATGGAGATAGCAGATCTATGAGTAGTTTGTCTTCCTTGATTCCGGAGAATTATTTGCACTGTGGGAGACAGAGTAGGTAGTACGTTGTAGTACATTATTTGGAGAGATTTTCGTGGAGTCCTAAGCCTCATTTTCTATACGATGCATTCAATCGGTAGTATTCTTTTAGGTCTCTATATATATGCATTCAAGGGTAGCTTGTATTTTCCATCTGGATACCCTAGTTGAGTTTTTTTTTTGTTTTTGTAAATATCGTTGGGTGATGGTGAAAATCGATCATTCTTTTTATCTTGCTTGTTTGGTTTTGGGTTTCAGTTGGAAAAAAGAAATAGGTGCTCTTTTTGTTTTGGGTGGGGGGTTATTCCATATGTTTAGTGTATGAGTATGTGATGTTACAATGTTTGTTGATTAGGGTAGCTTGTGTTTGGCCTTTAGAAACCCTAATTGAGGGGGTTTCGTTTATGGGTAATTGCGGGATGTCTTGAGCTTTAATCTTTATTCATAAAATTCTTTATTGAAGGAAAAGCAGATTTAATCTTTGTGTTTCTTTGGCCATATTTTTGGTGGTACTGAGGTTGGGTTGGAATTATTTTAGAAAAGTAAAAAATTAATTGAGGGAAGCGAGTGTTGTAGGTTGGAAAGGCAGTTTTTTTTAGTGTTTTTACTCGTTGGGTTTGTGTGTACTGATGAAATGAGCAAGATTTGATTGTTTTATGAGATAGGGATGTTAGTTTCTCGATCTGTATGAGAAATTGGTGCGCAAGGGTATGATAATGTGGGTAGGATGTCACTAATGTTGTGTATTTTGAGATCAGGGAACAAAGAAAGAAAATTTGAGATTAAAGAAAATTCTGGTTTGCAATTTTCCGTGTTCTGTGGAGGAAATTGACTTTAACATGTGTGTAGATGGTAATGAGGCAAAAAAAAAACAAAAAAAAAAACGGGGGAAGGTATTGAGAGCTGTTGCATTAGCTAGTCTGATGAAACAAAGATTTGATCTTTTTGGATTGTTAGATCATATGCCTGTATGGCTGTAGCCAGTGAACATGAAGTTGGTGTGGTTGGCTTTGGTTTTTGCTGTGTGTTGTGTAGTGATTTTTTTTTAACAATTTCTGCTAGATGTCAGATTGAATTCATGATTTTCAAGAGTTAGTGACTGGCCTGTGGTTGAGTGAAGATCTGTTTTGTAATTTACAAATGCACTGGAGTAAAAGAAAATGTCAGACCTTGATTAGGTAGCCGTGTAGGGAGATAAAGCGTGTGAATTAAGGAGATAGCAGATTCTGAGGGACATCTATGAGTACTTTGCCATCCTATTCTGAGGTTTCTCGGCTGGCTGTAGGAGACAAAGTAGGTAGTACCGTAGTACATTGTGTTGAATTATTATGAGAATTCTTCATTGACTCCTGAGCCTGATTTCCTTTTTGCTGTTACCAAATGGTAGTATGCTTTTAAGTCTCTGTTTAATACATTCTTCTCTACACCCTTTTTTTAATTCAAAATGTTGGAGATTTTGCTGTTTTTCTAAGCTGGAGAGTGAAGAGTGCTGCTTGACTTTTTTGTTTCTATTTGTAAACTATGATCTGCATGAACTTTAATATAGAAAAAAAAAGGGGTGGGTGGTTATTTATTCATGATAGATGTTGCCAGGGTAATGTTTGACATGTTATTCTATTGCTTTGCTGCTGCTGTTTCTCCTGCAGGGGAATTATCATTGTGAAGCTGCGCAAAGGTCAGGAGTTGAGGCTAAGAGCAATTGCTAGGAAGGGAATTGGGAAAGACCATGCCAAGTGGTCACCTGCTGCAACGGTCACCTTCATGTATGAGCCAGATATTCATATTAATGAGGATTTAATGGAGACTTTGACACTTGAGGAGAAAAAGGAGTGGGTTGAAAGCAGTCCAACCAAAGTCTTTGATATTGATCCCAATACTCAACAGGTTAGTTGAATTTATCTTTTGTTCGACTATTAAAAACAGAATGTCTATTGTTGTAGCTAGCTTTGTTTCTCTACTACCGTGTCATGATCTATGCTGGACTATGAGAAACATGGTTTCTTATGATATGCCTTCAGCAGGTCAGTGAAATGCCGTAGCAAAATATCTTTTAACAACTACATATTATATGTTAGTCTATACATTTGTATGGTTCTTTGAGTATGCAATCAATACAGCAATCGGTGGTTTCCAACTGTTCTGTAAAAACATAGTGGGTGAGAAGTGAGAAGACAGTGGGCGAGGAACAAAGTGTTGGCGCTAGGGGTGCAAACGATGGATCTTGTCTTGTTGATGCTCAGAAAGATGTCTTTTTTTCTTCTTATTCTGAAGAGGGTTTGTTTTGGGATATGATGCTTTGGCTGCATCAGTATGATCTTTCTTTGAATATGATTATAGAGTGCTGGAATGTTTAGTGCTGTGGGATGGTAGGATCATTTTTGTGTATAGATGTGTTGAAGAATGCTATACCTGTTTCTCGATTTCGTGGCATTCTTTATATCCACGTACCTTCTAAATTTTGCAAGTATCACTACTAGTTTGTGTCTGGTATATTGTCATATACTTCACCTTACCTTGTGTACTTATAGTCTTCCTAGACGGAGGACGATTTTTTTAGAGGAATCTCTTACCTTGTCACCATTGATAATTTTGGGTAGCTCAAGTCCTCAAACCTGGTTAAACGCTTATTTGTTTTGTTGATTAATCCTTTTGCGGCTTACTCTAGGGAAAAAAATGTAGTTGAGAACAATCTGATTTACTTGGAAGCGAATGTGCGCTGTATCTTACCAGATATGCATCTTATTGCAGTCTTTTTGTACATGCTGATTCACTATAAGTCAATGAGCATGAAGATAATCAGATTGGGCTGATTTGGGCTGGTGTGGTACTCGATTAATCTTGAGGACAGGGAATTCATGTTCGTTTGGGACAGTTTAGAAGGGGGGTGATTCCCAAAATCTTAATGGGGGACATATTCCTTTGATAAAGGTTTGTTCTTTAGAATCCAACGTAGGTTTCACGGACATGGCTCCCAAGGAGCTGTGTCCGACGCAGATTTGGGCCACCTTACGTACGATACAGTCTCGACACGTGTAGGACACATGTCCCTAGGTGTTTGAATTTAGGAGAGTTGCTTGGTAGCACCAAGTGACAACCACATCTCATTGGCATAGATCAAATTAGGATGTGTATGGGGTTTTGTGGATTCCATTGGTTCTTGCCGGTCGACCCCAAGTGGTTTTGTGATCAAGGCCTGGAGAAGAGGAAGAAGATTATTTATGGACACTGGTTGGACAGTGGCAAACACAGACACTCTTGGACATGCCACATTTCGTGTTGAAAAAGGAGAAAAAAGGAATGTCCGGTCATTTTGGGTAAATGAGATAGGCACCGATAATTGGCGGGTACAAGGAGAGGGCTCTCGGGTCTGGGTGGTCCAAAGTGTTGGGACTTGAATTCGCTCCTCTTAAAAGTCATGGGTTAGGACTGTGAGGGAGGCAGAGCCGAGAGGGACTTGGGAGGAGAAACAGTGGACTAGTGAGCTGTGATTGTGAGGTTGTGTTTAATTTTTGAAATAGTTGAATTGGGTTTGGCAGTAGGTGACTTGGTAGCCGCACAAAGGGCATAAGAACGAAAGGGATGTTACTAATTGCTCATTTCAAGGCAGAACTGATAATTGTTCCTTTCTACTCTAGACTCTAGTACTGTTTTGGGTGATTTTTAACAAAGTCTGGCACGAGGTGTGTGAAAGTTATGTTGTTATTTTTTGTATGCTTAGACTCGTGTAATGTTATAGTGAATCTGTATTCTAGCCCGATAAGAATTCATTGTTAACTTTTTACGATATTTCAATTTTAAATGTGTATGTTAACTTAGCGATGTTCTAACCAATAGTTCAATAAATAGCCTTGTTGCATGTCCTTTTTTTTAAAACGCTGTGTCCATGTCAATGTTATTATCCGTACAATCTAGGATTTAAGTAATTTCCTCAATGCTGTGAGTGAATGAACATAAAAAAAACTTTTTTTTGGCTGTGTAAAAAAAGATACTGGACAATATGATTAGCTTTCAGAAAGAATCTGTTGCAAAAAAAAACTTCCTTGCAAAAGCTTGCACTTATACGAGCAAAAGAATGATGTGTTATGAACATAGGTACACTGGTCATCGTGGGATCAGTAGTTAATGAATTTTACTGACATTGGTGTGGGAGAGAAACCGGTGGAGAATGGATTCGACTTTAGATACTACTAGTGTGAAGAAGTGTAACGAGGGGTCGAGGGTCACTTCATACCATGAAGTCTTGCATTTCGGATGTAATATCTGATAAATGTTGGCCTATGAAATATTTGATATGACATGTGTGACACATGCTTCTTTGACTTGGTGTAATTAGTCTTTTTATGTGTCTCATATCATCCTTTTCTTAGGTGGTTGTGGTTGACCCGGAGGCCTATACTTATGATGATGAGGTGATTAAGAAAGCAGAAGCTATGGGGAAACCAGGGCTTGTAGAAATCTATGGCAAAGAAGACAGCTTCATTTTCACTGTTGAATCTACGGGGGCGATCAAGGCTTCTCAACTACTAATTAATGCCATTGAGATTTTGAAGCAAAAGCTGGATGCTGTACGCTTGGCTGAAGATGCCGTGGATGTAGATGCTTTCGGTGAACTGGGTGCTCACATGTGATAGACTGAAGCGGGATGAACTGACAAAGTAGGCTTAATTGGTCTTGATGTCATTTTGGTTGAGACCAACCTGACTTGTTATGTACTGTAGATGGGGTTCTTAAATCTATGCTGTTCTAAAACCATAACTAATGGCTGTTGTTTTGTAAAACCGATATTAGTAGCATAGATCACTGGCTGACGATTGACCTACTTTCCAAATCTGTGCTCTGTACAGCTTGCTTATTCTCATATCCTGGTTGTGCATTTTGTTTGCTAATTGTCTCATGGCTGTAAACCTCTGAGATTCTGAAATGATATTGGCAGGTCTATTGGTGCCAGAAATGTGGAGACTTTCTACTAGATTTGTTACCATTATTATAGCCTTTCAGTATTTTTACCACTCCTAGCTTATTGACATCCCCCTTGTAAGGCTATAACAAAGTTTGCTGGCATAAAAGAAGCCTGGCTTGTGTAACGATGTTCTTTGGATGTGTCATGTGAATCATGTGAGTGTGAGAAAGACCAGACTATAAACAGTTGAACACTATCATCGTACACCCAGATGGGAGGTGGGTGATCTGGTACACCCGACTGTCGGGGGCAGTGGGTAATTCGAGAAGCGCCCACTTTTTCAGTGACAAATTCCAATGGGGACGTGAGTTTCTTGGCTGATTATTGAGGCTTGTGAGCATTTTCACCTTGGCCCTTGTCCTAGATACAGTAAGTGTATGTTTGTATTGAGCCTGTACAATTATCGTTATAGTTTCTTGACAAATTGTACCAAATTTGACAACTAGTAAGGATTCATAGCGCAGTATTTTCGATAAATCTGCGCAGTAAGACAACCCAAACCCTCATAGTATAAGTGTAGCAGCTCAGTCAGTCACGAGCTTACTATCTTACGAAAGTCGCATCCATGATCTCTGCATGCGTGGTCCAGTGACAGTGAATTCTTAGATTTAGGTACAAAGCTACTGTTCTTGTTTGACTATGCCATATCATCTTTAATTTTAGAAGTCTTCTGCTATCGAACTCAATATCATAGCCCTTTTGATGGCGTTAGACCAAGCTGTAAAAGGATATCTTCGCATGCCATCCTTTAGCAGTGACCATTCTGCCTTCCTACATGGTTTTAGGTGACAAATAATGGGGATATGACATGATCATAGAGCAAGTACCACTTGGTTTTCCCATTTGGGAGGCTAATGCTTGTATTGTTGTATAGTTTTCGCATCAATGTATAGAAACAGTCGACATGTACAACGCATGTAATGAGTTGCATATTTACTCAATTACTCCCTTTAAAGTTATTTGTCCACTTTTACTTTGGCAGCCCATCCAATACCAAAGGGAGGACAACAATCGCAGATGATATACAGTTTCAAATGTTAATAATAAATTTCAGTTTGCCAATTATTCACCTGTGGAAGGACCATAGTTTGCTCATGAATTTCTCTAATTGCCTTGTAAATAAAAGCTAGCTTAGTGCTATTGGTTAGTATAATAGAAGCCTAGAAGGAAAGGTTTCATCTTGACAACCCCACCAAAATAGCCTAAATGCTAACCTATAATTAAAAGCTAGCTTATTGCTATTGGTTATAGTAGAAATGTTGAATGAATGGTTCCGCAATTAGGCTGTATTGAAGAGGGAGATGAAGATCTTTGTCTGTCAATGCAAGCAGACATGCTCGAACAGTTGCAGTCAAGTAACTGAGATTTCAGACATAATATGGCAACTCTCTCCTTGGGGGACAACTTAATTACTCCAATTGTCCTTTTCTTTCTTACTCTCTAAAAGGGACTCTTGAGAGTTGAGACCTTGAAATGTAAAAAAAAGGAACGCTAATATATGAACAATAGTAGCCACTACCATTACAAATTTACAATGGCCACAAAAATGAGTAGTTACTAATTAGCTAGGGAGCCCCCTGTATGGCTGTCTAGCCTTCAATTTCCCTTCAGCTTTTGGACCACCCTTAACCATGCCTCTGCCTTATTATTCAATGCTCCTTGTCTACTTCTCATTCAGCATGTTCTGGTGAGCGAGATTACTATGCGTGTACAAATACATGTGGAAACTACTTTATAATAATACTATGGCTTTACAGGTAAAAAAGTATTGACTTATGCCTTGGATTAACGTATTATAGTATACTTAAGCTGCTTGACCAGCTTAATTGTAGAACGCCAGTTAACGAGAAAGTTAAACAAAGTGTTGATACAAACTTACAAAGTAAGTGCCAAAATGAACTATTTACACATATGCCTGCTTAAAATGTATGCTTTATGATCATCATATCCCAGTTAGAATATCGGAAATTGGAGGTGAGGACCACAAATGCCTGCTTAAATGTAAAATGACTTCATTGATGATCGAGGACGTTGAGTAAACTCAAGTATTTAACCAGCCCTTATTACTGTATTGATGATGAAGAAGATCAGAACGTTGAAATTTGAATAGCTGCAACAAGCCAAGTACAAAAGTGAGGAACGCATAGCAGGAGCCCCCAATGGTTAAATTCTCTTTGGCATCATAGTGAGAGTGTGACCTGTGAGAATTACTCCTGTGTAATACATCCATAATACACTGGATACCGCTAGCAAACACCCCCCCCCC